>OU015467.1:13755446-14002946 GCA_907164805.1 Brachyptera putata | reverse complement strand
AATTATAACGCGCTAACAACTTTGTGTTAGACTTCTAAAGTGAAGTTTTTATTTTTTGTATTTATTTATTAATTACTGAATCAGTGGGGTACTGTATTGTAAAGGGACAGTATAAAAGTACAAAAACACTATACTAAACGATTGTATGAGTGCATTAATTGACTTGGCCCCCCGATACTTGAAATGCGTAATTTTCTCACGTAATTTCTCGATTTCTGGTGAAATGTGATGCAAAAAATATTTAATCATTCCAATTTTAATGTGTGTGGCGGAGGGGGGGGGAGAGAGTGAATTCAATGCCAGCAACTCCCTTCTCCTTCCACATCCGAAATACGTGTGTGTTTTCATATTTTTGGAATGTGCTCGTTTTGTGCTGAAATGTGCTGTACATTTATGGTGGGGGTGGGGGTGGGGGTGGGGGTGGAGGTGGGGGTGGAGGTGGGGGGGGGGGGGTGGCTGCTAAGCTCTCCCCCTCTCACAGTTGAAATGTATATTTTTGATTATTTTCTAGGAATGTGCTCGTTTTGTGCTGAAATGTGTTGTGTAATTTTTTATTGTGCAGTCACCGTTTCCATCTGGAAGGCATTGATGTAAATAACTCTCTTTGTCATATAACAATGATTGTAAATAAAAACTATTGTTGTCAACAATGGATGTGATAATGCTAGAAACTCAGTGGTTGTGACATCATCACACAGCCTGACTGGATTCATAGAAAATGAATATTTCTAACGACTTTTGGTCATCTAGTAATTAAAAATAAATTGATTTGAGTGAAAAAAATGTAATGTTCTTGTCAAATGAGACTTTTTGTCGATTTTACTTTTTTTGTAACAAATCTCGTCTCACTCTCGTCTCGTCTGGATCAACCATACACTTCTGGTTGTTTGTTGAGGATTTCGGGTGCAAAGTTTCGGTTTATAACAGCAGACTGAGAGGGTAAGACTAGCATGAAGTGAAACTTGCTTAATTAAGTTACAGGGTGTTATATATACCGAGTGAGCCAAAGAGACCGACGAAAATCTCAGAGAAAACTGAAGAGCATTTTCTTGTGTGTATGTGTGCACGATGGTAGAGCTTGTTTTATTATAAATGCTGATACTTTAGTTTAGTTTGTCGGGGCTGCGTTTTCCCCTCTGTACCCCCCCCCCCCCCTCACCCCCACTCATCCTAGAACCTAACTCGCTCTACTTTAAACTCAGTGCGCGAATCTCAAGGAACCTAACTTTTAACACTCTTAAAGCAAGCTAATGAGACGGCACTTACTGAAAATGTCGACAAAGCTAGTTCCACGACGAGTTTTCGATTCGATTGTCGCCACGATGGTTTTTCATATTTTATTTAACTCGTGTCGCTTTTTGATGGAGATTGAATTAAGAAAATAGCTGGTGGGAAGTTTTGAGAGAATGAAACTTATATTCGACGGCGAGTGACTTGATTTGATAAAATAATTTGAAAGTGTCAGTTTTCGCACTTGAGGCTTTTTGCTATCTTATGTTAGTAAGATATAGCATTATATAGTATGATATAGTATATGAATATAGTAATTTCAATTCTTATCAACTGAAATCAAATGTATTCATGCAGCTGATGAGTCTGACGATAGTGGTTATTGTTCGCCTATCGACCCCATCAACATCTAGCTTGTTTGGGGACACAAATAAGTGTGAGGTGGGTGATATAGATTGATGTTTAAAAAACTCATACCATGTCAGGAACTAGAACCTACCTGCCTATAAAGACTTCAGTTTATAATGCGCAACAAATATTTATATAGATGGAAGTGAATTATGAAGTTTGGTTGGTAATTGGATGGTAACTATCAGAGAACAACTAATGGACAAGTTTCAGTATCAACTAAACTAAGCTCTTTAAGTAGATACCAGAATATAAAACTGAGTTCTGCAGATTTCCAAAGAGGCTTGAAATTAGAATATATCCAAGTTCACATATTCCAGCATCCTTGATCATTAGTTCGTGCTCAACATTCTCTACGAATAATAATTTTCGGTATTTAAAACTATTTAGAAAGCAATAAATCTCAAAACTATATACCGGTAACATTCTAAATAATACTTCAGAATTATTTTTATGATTGTCAGTCATGTCTCAGGAATAAATTATAAAACCACAAACTGAAAAATATATATAATTTAGTGACACATTTCACATCAAGAATTGTGATAAATCACATTTATCTTGAATTATAATACTATGGAAAAATGTTGACCACAATTTGCAGCATCGATGAGGAAACGAATATTTATATTTTTTCTTTTTTAATGATACTATTTGATTAAAATCAAGGAGTTTCCTGGTATCATGATCCTGTATGAATATTCATTACGTAATCTCATAAAATAATTCACCATGACACATCGATTCGGTTTATGTCTTAATCGTTCTTGTACTTACTAGAAATGATGAGATAAAATCAGAAAAATGGAATAGTTTATTGATTCATAAAATGAATGATTATAATTCTCACAAGAAGAGAAACAGAATTATATTTTAAATATTACGTAATTTATTGTTCATCGTGTTTCATTATACTCATCTCAAGTCTTGAATTC
Organism: Brachyptera putata; assembly: GCA_907164805.1. Taxonomy (NCBI): domain Eukaryota; kingdom Metazoa; phylum Arthropoda; class Insecta; order Plecoptera; family Taeniopterygidae; genus Brachyptera; species Brachyptera putata. The sequence continues at coordinate 14,000,373 of OU015467.1, read as the reverse complement.
TTGTTTTGTATTCGTTTTGGACCAGAATCGAGAAACATTTTCACCTCACGACTCAGAATAAGGGGCGAGTCTGTGAAATATTAATTTTCCGAACCATAAAATTAATTTCAATTTGTTATATTAGGATTCTTATTTCTAGAGTTTTTTCTGAAAGTAGGTGTATATTAAAAATTGCAGCATCGCTCATTCGAATCTGGTATACATGATTGCTTGCTCTTACACATTTTGGGCTCACATCGTTTATTTTCTGGAGATTCAAATCAACTCTATTTCATATTATAATATTCAACTCAACTTTTAGCCAATAGTCCATTCTCTAATTTAGCTTCAATTCAACATTTCAAGAAGCCGCATTTTACGACTTTTTGGTATATCAAATCACGCTTAAACGAGGCTATTCCTTTTGTAAAAAAAAATACGAGATTCTATTTTCATCGGAGATCTCTTCCAACACAAAGTAGATTTATTTGATAACATCCAAAACCTTCGAGAGATGTATCTGAGATAATGTGAAACGCTTCGACATATGTTGTTATGTGGCTGACTTGTTTATACAGTCACAGTACACTGGACTAATCGTCTTTCTATACCAGGCTAGTTGAGCCAGTCGGTATATTTCTTTAGGCTTTAGGGCGTGCGTTATGTCCGATTGGTTTCTTTAGATTTTTTAGTAAGAACTGTATCTAATATGCTGGATAAATGCAGCTGCGTCAATCGTGGAGGTCGAAGGTATTTTCTATGTGAACTTTATTGTATTAAAATCATGTATTTATATTGGAATGTGGGCTGAAATGAAATTGTTTGAATAAAACTCCTCGTTTTACAGACCTGAAATTACAAACACTTTTTGCCGTTATAAGTACTCAAACTTCAGTATTTTTATGGGCCTATTGCATAAATGTGGACATCACATTTTCATTAATTTTCCGTCGTTTCATTTCAATCATTATTTCAATCAGATAATTTTTGCATTATCTACAGAAATCGGAAGAGAAATACAATACTAACATAGCTCGAATTGAAAGATTGATCAGGTAGATTCAACATCTCAAAGTGAGCGAATAATGAAATTATCATATTGAACTTATATAGCAATACAAAAAAATCACACTCCTACTCGATCATCTCCAATCGGATCTCATTTTCCACTAATCTTGACAACAATTTTTCACGCTCCAAGATTTGACCGACTGGCTTACAGATTTCTTCTAAAGAAGCTTAAGGTCAGCTAGTCAGAGAGATTTCGACTTTGCACCATAGGTGTCTTTATTGTCAACGAAAAATAAGTGAAAGAATATATGTTACATTCCAACAAAAAGACATGAAAAAAGAAGAAAATCACAGTCATCGTTGTTTACTAGTTTGATACGTAAAACCGTTTTTCTCTATGGGGGATGATGTATAAAAATATGTTGTAGATTTCGTTTGGTCACGGTGTAAAGATATATGTATCCTATACAAATTTTAAAAATGTTCTGAAACCATCTGTACAAGACTTTATGTAAGAATTGTGTAAGTTTTGATACGATCCATCATACGTTTAAGTGACAACGTCCGTTTTGGAAGATTATTTCAAAAGAGATTTCTCACTGACCATGGCATGTTTGGGTCTATTGGGGTATTTTATTTTTGTACGCATATGAGGAAGTCCCTTTTCGACCGTTTTCTCTTGCGTCTTCTTCATGGTGTGCGTTCTATAGAAATTGTTGATGGTAAGTTATGAAATATCACCTCATAGTCCAACTCGGAGTGGACTTCCATATTTAGATCGACTAGCAGAATGAAGTAAATGTAGAGAAAATCTTGACAATTATAACTTTTAGACAGTTCACAAATATTCAACATATTTTCAGGAAATTTTAAACACTCCTAGAATCTCTCTTCAATTGCAATATTAATAGCTTGAATATTGCACAGAATGAATGCAAAACGTTTCTTTCGAAATATTGGTTCTCTTTTCCAATGTGTTTTTATAACCAATGATTCGAAAGAATATCACGTTGTATGAGTTTTTATATTTTCATAATATTTTTTAGAATTTCCGGTTAAAAAGTAAAACCTTTTGGAACAATGAGGCAGCGAAACAGGAATTTTATTTTCTGTAATCATTGGAGTTATAATCGAAAAACATTCCATTTTGAAAGATTACTCAAAGTTCTACATTGATCTTCTTCCTATAGTTTATTCTGTTTTATCTTATACCATCCCTTTTTAACTTTATTTGAGTACTGTATTTTTAAATACAGTATTGAAATACAATTGTGACTTGTTTTCTAACCATATTTTTCTAAAAAAAATACTCCAGATAGCAAAATAATTGAAATGAGCTAAATTTGAATAAAACCTCAATAATCTAATAAAAAATCTAGGAAGACTCGCAAAAATAGAATGAAACGTCTTTGGTACCATCATCATCATCATATTTACTACTGTAATTATTTATATTTGCATAGAGATCTTATCAACGTGTGACTGTCTGTGGAAAAGCCTGGACAGGATCTCGTTGTAACATGATTAATTACGACAAGATATTTAACTGAACGTTTAAGGAACTTCAGTAGTGAAAGTAATTAATAAATGAATGGAACACTTTACTTGATAGCTTCCAATTTAATAAAAATGATGTAATCAACAGTTCATATAAACAAATTACGATTAGTCAAATTTTTTGTTGTAAGTGCAATGAACAAATGGACACAGTTTTCAATTGATGGAGGAATATGTTCTGAACCTCAATGATACTGACGTCATTGACGTGTTCAACTGAAGATATGTGATTCTCCGTTTGCTTAGAGATAACACGACGCTCAGTGGTTTACACGATTAGAGGTAAAATCAGGTATAAGTTTGATTCAGACGGATTCAGAGTAACGATATTCGTAACTAATATCAAGTCCGACCATGTGTTATTGAGTGAAATTGTATGAAACATTCAGTATTGCGAGTTAGACATGGCACTTCCGTATCTCTAAATATTGAATTTGCAATAAAAAATGCATCAATCACCAAATTAATTGCTGAAGTCTGGGTCGATATTCACCTGGGTGTGTTGACTATTAAAATGGTGATTGATTCATCAGATTCATTCTTTATTCAATCAATGTAATCATCATTAGTGGGGTGTTCAAGACCGCGCAGTTATGTGCATGACCCTAGATGAAAACGGTGAAAAGGTATAACATTATCGAAAGTTGAAGTTGATTGAAGTGGCCATATTATTATGAATTTGAAAAAAGGGATTGAATTAAATTTGTTGACTCCTTCATCCACGTATACTGTCTTACAACTCTCACAATTATATTTCAGTGACTATAGCAGTGAGCCCAAGTTTAAGGCAGGCACATTCAGCGTTTGTCACCCTTTCAGCAAACACGTCATTGTAACCAGATATGCGAAGAAGATTTCCCATAAATCTCGAGCATTGCTCTTACACAAATGTTGTTACAAAAAAGAAAATAGATATTTTTAGTTTTTACACATAATTTACACCAATCATCGTCCTGTACACACACTCATTGGGCGACGTCCAAAACAACTGGACTTACCACAGCCGGTACTCAACGTGGTCGTTGACTCGTTGTATACACAGAAGACATATTTTTGTCAGTCACCGGAAATGACGTCATTGGCCGCCTGACCAGAAGCGTCCAGACGCGTTGCAATCATCCCTCCCCCAATACCGAACGCCATTTAGCATAAACAACGTCCGTGTATGTGTGATTTAAAAATAAACTCGCGGTAGACGCGTAGTTTGAGTATGAAACTGCCCGTGGGTCATTGAGGAGAATGTTGGCTGAAGTTCAAAAGGCGTTAGACAGTTTTTTAGAACTTCAAACTTCGATGTTTGCTTCCGCTATAGTTAAAGATTCCTGAAAGATCTTCCTGATTTTGGGTTTCACCTCTGTCGGAAGTGATAAAATATATGAAAAACGACTTTGAGTAGATATGCTATGAATTCACCAATTCACCTATCCATATTTATCGCCTGCATTAATTGTTTTCCGGAAAAATCAGTTGACTTATTTTTCTGAAAAACAATCCCAACCTATTCTGGTATAACACCAATTCAGGAAAAAAGTTTCGGGTTGATTGAAACTTTTTCCTGACCTGTATGCCGAGTACAAAATTACACAAAAAATAAAAAAAAAAACATAAAAACCAAGCCCAAATTTGTTCGGTATTTGGAATGAAAATCTTCGCTACGCTCATCTAACTACGACAAATAAGAATTACTTCTATGTGTATATCTTATTCCAGAAACTGTTTCCACAATCTTAATTCATATCTTTCTTCCAGTCTTTGACGAATCCATGTCTACAACCTAAAATTCTTTCATCTTTCTCCATTCATGTATTCTGTATCACTCATATATTCAATATACATTCTCCTCTCAATTGCAAGAACTTCCACCACACCTTTCTCGCTCATCCTACAACTACACTTGAACCATTTCCCTACTATATCATTACAAACGTGATTCATAGCTTCTTTGCATATTTCTTGACATAATAAATGACAACTATCAATGCGAAGACCTGGCTGTCTACTACAAGCACTTGAAACCATTCTTGTGCCATTGAATAGGACAGGAAGGCGGGTACACACTGTCTTGTATATCGAGTGCACCGTCTTGTTAATTAAGACACTATTGTGGCCATATACGTCCGAGGAACAATATGAATTCATCGGGTGGAAGATTATAATCGTGTGATACAGTCACTGTACCAATAAATATAGCATCGATAATGATTTTTTATATGAGATAATAAAGTTGATATTATTTTGATTTTGCGTTGTAAACAGTATCAGCGTTCATGGAGGAAGGATTATATTTCAAATTGGTCTACTTTATCAATGTGGATTATAAATAAATTCAACCATCACTACTTCACTGGTTCAATTCCATAACTCAACCACAATGCCTCAATTTATCACCGTCATTTGGGTCTTAAAAACGATTATATATATATATATATATATATATATATATATATATATATATATATATATATATATATATATTATATATATTTATATAGGCCCTAAACATACATTTACAAATACCTTGATACAAAATCATGGGATGCAAGTTGGGATAGCTTGGACTAGGCAACACAAGGGTCATCATATCACGCACCCCAATGATATATAATAAATGTGTGAATATAATAATAAACGTCTGAAAGATGTTACATAATTGACAGCATAGCATAGAAACTATTTGATATTTGAATTGTTCGATGTCTATTATTATCCGAATATTTTCCAGTTTGATAATTTCTCCAATGCTCTATTTTCTTCTCGTGCGTGTGTATATCTGCATAGCAACTCAATCGTAAGCAACTTCCACTTTGTTAAATAGAGCGGTCCATTATTAGCGAGGGGTCAATGGATCGATTCCAGGTTCAATTCATTGCCCATTCCATTGTTTAACGCTTCTTGTACTGGACAATCGGTATCTCATTAAATGTCTAAACTCGATAACAATCGATATATCGAATTGAAGGGGAAAATTAGAGTTCATCGGGTTAAAGTTTTATCGTTGTTGAGGGACTTCTTTTCTTTACGTTTAACGAACTGATTAAAATTCGAATTGTTTTTAGCTGTTGGTATTTCGCTTGGCGATACAATCGTATCTACTGAGTTGATGTGCATCAATTTCTTTCTGGTCATCGTTACTAAAGTGTAAAAATCATCAATATATACAATATATACTAAATATATACTAAAATATACTAAAATACTATACTATACTGAATATAATAAAATATTCCAAATATATAAGCAACTGAAGTTGCTAGTATATTAAGAGACAGTTTCAATAAAGATTCTTACTAAGATTATTTATCATCATTTTCAGAGAGGTATAATTATCCTAATTAACAGCACAGGGTCATAAACTTGATAATTACAAGTGTACGACATCAAAGGGACTGTGATTTCTTCTTCCGGTTAGTCGACGAGTTGTCAACTTTCTGACCATTTCATGTCATTATTGTACAGTTTTAGCCGTAACAATATTCTCCTGCCTTATAATAAATCACGCATGCGTAAAAAGACATTGCTCTGATCATCAGAGGATGGATACTCGTGTTCAACGAGCATTACAATCTCAGACTCCCGTAAAACCGTGCATGGATTATTTGAAATATCAGCTCGTTAATATACCTACTTTGTTGTATAGACTTTATCGAAAGAAATACACACATTTAGAAATTCAATAATCAAAATCGAATATAGTGGAGAGTTCCTACATTGCTTCATTATAGTAGTATGTATTGTTGAATGTATATCGGACAGTGTGAATAATACCATTACAACATTGATTATTCAAACATTTGAACATACAACTTTACAACTAGAAATACCGTCAATAACTTTTATTCTTTCTCAGCTGTGAAAATTGGGCGATATAAGTTGAATCACTTTCACTTAATCGAAATATCAGTATGTCAGAAGTTTTATATATCATACTGGTCAATTGAGTTATCGTCAAAAAAGTGATATTTCACCAAATCGACTCCCATGCACACTTAAGATGGTGGATGAATTCAGTGAGATGTCAGCTGTGAAAATATGATTTTTCATGACCACAAGTGTACAAATCAGTGAAGAATCTGATTCTGTGGGCTGTGAACTGCCCTCGTGTGGTACGGTGTTTGGATGATATTACACTTGGAGACAAACGGTGACCGAAACGACGTCACGCCTTCCTAGTGTCAGTCTCGCCAACTTACCGGACCGTACAAACAATAACCAGCTGGCACGAGAGAGAGACAGAGACAGAGAGGGGGAGAGAGAGAGAGAGAGAGAGAGAGAGAGAGAGAGAGAGGGAGAGAGAGAGAGAGAGAGAGAGAGAGAGAGAGAGAGAGAGAGAGAGAGAGAGAGGGAGAGAGAGAGACAGAGAGAGGGAGAGAGAGAGAGAGAGAGAGGGAGTGTTTGTAATTAGAAGAACAGCGTGTATTAGGACAGTCGGTTGATTTTTAGGACAGTCGAGTTGTTAGGACAGTTGAGATTCAGTGCGGTTGACTCATCCCCGAATCTTCCATCCCGATCTTTCCGATTTCAATTGGGAATCTCATCTCATCCCGATCTTTTGAAATATTTTGGCCATGTTGAACGTTTTGGTGGAGGAGCCAGATCCAAAACTTTGCAAATAAAGCTAAACCTTGTCTTCACAATGAAAATAGACTACTCGCTGTCAATAGGATAGTACTATACGAACATGCCACGACCGTTTCGTTTCCATTGTCCCAGAAACCGAACAAAATGAAATTTCATTTATCTTCCTATCATTTATCGACGACACCAATAAATCTTAGTCACTATCAAAGTGTCTCGTTACACCAAATACAATTCCATAACAGCAAACTATTATAACAATAATTTCCCTCTGTCTTTTGAACAACTTTTCAAAACTCTTCCAACTCACTTAAAAATATTGTAAGAAATCAATTTTGTCACGTAATTTTCCATCATGACGTTGTCTCCACAACTTTTACACGAAACAGCCAATCGTCGTTAGGTAAAGTCTACGTTCCGCGACTGCCGCTCGTCCATCCTGTTGTGTTACGTGACAAAATATCTACGACAATTTAATCGGGCAACGAGATGTGAAGAAAGATCCCGTCTTTAGCATCCACCACGGCCTACTATGAGACAATTTGTCGTCGTAAGCGCGAGGATTCGTCGCTCTCTAGATGGCAGTGAGTGGACAATGACCTTATTCGTGTAATAATCGTGTAATTTGCATGAAATAAGCGGGGAAATTGTTGGTGACTAACTTCGTAAGTGACCCTTGGTATAACCACTACCATGTTCGTATGAAAATGAAGAGATATGAAAATAAATAAATACTGTGTACAAAAAATAATAAAAATGCATTTACGAAATGCACGATACAAACGAGTATACCAATAAGGGAATGTGCATTAAAATAATATCTCACATCAACAATATTGTGATTATAGCACTTGGATACTCGAGCAGCAAGATTTAAATGTTGTTTTACTCATATATATATATAAACCACCGTTTTCCGAATCTGAATTCTATTGGAAACGTATATAAAAGTTATATTTCAATTTTGTTATCAAGGTATTAACGTCTTTGAAGATTTATATCGTTCATGCTGAGACAGGTGGAAAAATATCATTTATATTCATATTATATATACTTGTATTTCACAAAAGAACAAATGTTCGGATCGACACATCCGCATGGATCCCATACCCCACTAGCGCACGGTCGGTTCGCTCCTTCATCTTTCGTGAATACAACTATACACATAGTAATGATCTTACCGTCGACTTTAAAATTGTCTGTCCAAAAACAGTTTTTCCCACCCTCTCTTGCTCGGCACATCGCGAACTCCTCTTTTAACACACCGCAGACAGTGAAAATAAAAACAAAACATCTCACCCCCCCCACTCCTCATGACATTTCACCCCGCTCGTCTAGGCGCACACACACACACACACACACATGGCCCGGTCACAAATCACCCCCGCGTCTGCTTCACGCAAGGTATTTACAGAATAAGATCCCCTTCACTATACCACCCCCAATCCCCATTCCACTAACCACCCCTGACCTAATATGGTCTGGTCTCATCTTCAGACGTTCTTCAAAAACATTCGTTGGTTTCTGAATGTTATGAATGATGTGTTCTAAATTCTCTGTCCTTTAGCAACTGAAAAAAAATATGACAGCTTTTTTGAGTTATGACGAAAGAGTGCGATATGTATCGCTCTCATGATCTTGGGGCAGGAGGATCTTGTGTAAAGTCTTCAGGCTTTAGATTTCAATGTCATGCGAAGTAACGTCCAAATTGTCTCTAGTCCCCTATTTCCCTCCTCTCTACTCCTTGTCTTTGAAGATCATCTGTTCGGAATATATAACAAATTATGAAATATAATTAAAAACGTGTCGGGTTTCGGTTTGGCTCGAAGCTATTCTCGGACGGAGACCAAAGGAAACGTTGGTAAATGTTATAGCGTAGCGATGGTGACATATTGTGTGTACAGGAAATTGAAATTATATAACTTAATTTTAGAGTGACACTATATTTCGAATCTTATAGACAATGACAATAGAGCGTACATGTTCAAATAGTAAAACAAACCACTTTCAGAATATATATCTCTACCGGTATTATAATTAATGCAATTAATTATAATACTTATCAATATTCTTTCATCAACAAGAGATGAAGATCCCTGCACATCCCACAACACTATACCATACGGGTAGTTCTGTGCCTCCACCTTTCCTGGACACATGTAAATAGAAAACAATTCCACATAATTTGTATTTATTGCAAGCCAATACATAATAATGTTCATAATGTTTGGTGTCGGAAAAGTCTTTCTTTTGCGAATCTTTTGGAAAAGGAATAAGATTTCATGATTCATACAGAAATATATCTTTCTCAAATACGCGGTCACGATTCTCATGCCTCGTCATAAAAATCACTGTATTATTTCGAAATTTGTATATAGAATAGAAAACTGGAGGATGATTTCAAAGTTTTTTTCAATATAATTCATATTTATAGTTATGGCAGACCAAATATCAACACGGTTGATATGTGCATCAACCAACTCGTTGTCACCAACGCGATTCTATTCTATGGGTCCATACAGCATCACTAGAACATCATATTCATATTTAGGAGGGCGTGGGAATTATCTGTCTGTACCACACATCATACACTACTCATCTCGGCACACATGTGGACCACTAACCGCGGGGTTAACTATCATCTCTCTCTCCCTCTCTCTCTTTCTATTTCTCCTCCCAGAGAGATGATGGACCAAATATCTCCAGATGGGACACCGGACTTACAGCAGACGTGTACTATCATTCATATTTCACTCATTCAACACTCTGGCGTCGGGCACTATTGTGTTGGCGGTTCGAAACAGACGTGCGATGATGATAGGGTATATGAAAGACGGTCAATCGGTTTGGTTAACATTTGGGAATGGCTTACATTGATGCTTCTGGGATGCGATAACTATTTGTGTGGTATAAAAATAAAACACAGTGATGACCCCAGGGGACTAAATTTGATTTCGATGATGTGTATTTTATTATTTCATATGTGAGGGAATTATTTTAATAGAAAATGTCCCGGGGGATTCAAATCATAGTTGCATGTGATAGATATAGGCCTACGAACTTGATATTTCCAAGCCTGTTGAATATTGTTTTTGTTTGTTTGTTCTGAACGACGTATGGGATAATGGGAGTCAACATTTAGCAATCGTGCAGATTAGTTCACGCAATGATATTTTCCCTGTATTTAGTTTATTTTCAGGCATTCACGATTGGAAATACAATAATGTATAACTAAATATACTGAGGCCGGTTATATTCTGAAAATTAATTATATCTATCTATAGGTGATTATCAATTGAGCTATGAAAACAAAATGAATAACCAACAGTGATAAAAGTTGAGTCAACAAGCTCAAACAACAATAACATCATTAATTCAGCAGTATGCAAGTTGATTGGCCCACTCTTGCTAAATTCAATAACTTTCAGTTCCATACGCCGACGCCATTAGATCTGCGCTATCATAACAGTGCGTCGTTGAACCCAATATATAAAAAAAAAAAAAGCTCCGTACGATCGACTAATGATGTACAATGATCTAAGGAAACAAATTTGCCTCAGCTAAAGAACCACCACAAAGTGTATACTTTTCCATTTTTATTCCACAATAATAGTTGACTATTCTTGATTCTTTTTCAAATCAATTCCAAGTCCAAACTTGATAATACAATCTCCTCGTCGTTCTCATATTTTCATATGTCTCATATTTCTCATAGTTTTCATATTTCTCATATTTCTCATACTTTTCATATTTCGTTCTCACTATTTTCTTATCTTCAAAACTTGACAGAATTGGGTTCTCGAGTAGACCACGAATACTTTATTCCCTAGAGACACACATCATTCATAACGTTAGGCCTATATGAAACAATTATGCATAAAACCACCTAGTAGCTACTACCAACATCCAGACCAGTTTATCGAGTCCAGTCTGCAAGAATCTCATCAAATATTCATTATAAAAAAATACTTACTGAAAATATTAGCTTGTGTGTGTACGAACGTACACGTATGTACTAAACTAACTGTATGCTATTATTCACGAAAGATAAGGTCGTCTACCAACCAAATAATAGTTAAAACTTCGTTAATTGTCGAGAAACTCACTGCAGCTTCAAATATTTGGAGCCTTTGAAAGATGTAGTTCGATTTCTAATCGTGAATCTCGTCCAGAAAAATTACACTCCCAAAATACAAATATAACGGTGATAAACGACTTTCTACTTTCAATGGATACGTATCTATCTCTCTCTCTCTCTACGTACATATATGATATATATATATATATATATATATATATATATATATGTGTGTGTGTGATGATTATTGTATGCTTAATGACCCCACCAACGGCTAGGTTATACGGGGGTACGAATGAAGAGATAATTATGGAACTATGAAGTGATGATGAGTGAAAGGACATTTACAAAAACCTATCCATTTTGCCGGATTCGAACCCACGCCAACGGTGACAATGTGATTACAGTTTCTGAAGCGTGCCTCAGCACGCCAACTAAGCTACTGAGGGCGGCTATATATGTGTATGTGTGTGTACATACATATATTCCCAAATTCAAATGTACTATCGGTTACGAATGTCCATTAAGAATGACATTAGTAATTTATTTCTCAGGATTTTCGGAGCGCTTGTTTATACTTACTTGGTGCTTACATGTCATAATGAGTGCTAGAAGTGCAATGATAAAGAATCATGAGAAAATTGTAGATTTGTTTTGTCTGTACATTAAGGAGTAACTATCAGGAGGAATGCAGATTCAGAAAGTCCTAAGAATAAGATGTAGTTCTGAAAATATTGACTGTGTTTAATAACTAATGATTGTGAGGAATCGGATTTGTTATGTGGAGCAGATTTGTGAGGTATTTCGAAAATACTGCTTAGAAATGTATTCGAAGATTATCTCTACAGCGTTGTCTTTCAATTTGATGTCGGTGATATAGATTACATTGGTTACATTCAAATTTTGTATTTGCGTCTGATTTCATGGATTTCATCTGATTTCATGTGCGTATTCTTTTTTCTATCGTCTAACAAATGAATTGATAGTTCAATAACACATGCAGATACCGATTCAGTAGACAAACTGTTCGAACGTTTCATTAATGAACTGATATAAAAATATCAAATATCGGTAGGGCCTATATACAAAAAATATGAAATATAAAAAATGATTTAAATGAAACAACAGCTCAATTTGGAATGTTCAGAAAAAATGTAGAGAGTATTTTGACCTCTTTCTATCAAGTGCAGTAACCTGAAAAAATTGAAAGTACCTCCGAAATATCGTGTGTATGTATACGTATATATTACATGAAGTCAGTGTAATCGTTCAAGGAATATTGCTTACGCACATTTTTATTTTCCAATCAACAGAACATATTGAAATAAAAAAATTGAAAAAAAAATCACCGATATATCACACGTCTCAGATTCAACACCGAAAACTTGAGAAAGATTTCCAGCATCTCCCAAGTTTTCAACCAAAGATCCACCTGTTGTACCAAGATAACAGGTCCCCGCCATCCAGCCAGCTCGAGTCAAGGTAGTGAGAACTAGGTATTAGCACAGACTCACGTGTGCGCCTGAGACCGGAAGGTCATAGGTCAGCGACGGTCAGCTGTTTGAATAGAATGACCGGCTGGTAACCAGCTTCCCATCCCACGCTAATACTTCAACCAGAGATTATGAATGTTGTTACGTACGTTTCGATCTATGTTGGACAGTCGACGAACATATGTTTCGTACCCCCATGGAGAGTGGTCACGCCATGAGGGACATTATACGGTAAAACACATGCAATTAGAGGATAAGACAGGTTGCAGTTACGTAAGGGGTCATATTTATATATAAATATATATATATATATATATATATATATATATATATATATATATATATATATATATATATATATATATATATATATATATGATTGGTCATTTATAATCATGATGGTTCAATTTTTGGATGCACCACAGCAATTAGGGAACATTAAGTTTTAATAGCTCTGTTTTGAGTGGGTTGGAACTTGATAATTACTTCTTGTCGGTAGTTTAATTGAGTGAATCATTTCAATTTGAATGAATATTTTAGACTGCGAGATTTGCTGGCTCGAATCATCCAATCGTCAGTGATAATACGTGGAGAAAGCAGTTAATCGGAACCCTCGTTTACAACGACATCATTTTCAGACAGTTTCTTTGTTTTATTACAAGTTTGATTACAGTTCAAATTGTCTAAGAATAAGTTCAAAGGGAAAGATGTCAACATTCGTGTGTTTGGATTTCCTAATACCAATGTTGGTAATGTCCGGATATATCGCAAAAACGGTTCATACTTATAATGTGTTCCGGACCTTCGACAACTGAAGACTTTTATCTGCGACGAAGAAGTGTGGTCACAGACAGCGTAGACGGTAGACCTGGTGTCAAAGTTCATTGCATTTAATTTAAAATAATAATAAAATGGGGTGGTAAGATCGCCCTTGTGGTGCCCCGCCCAAACGATCCCACTTTCATTCTTAGCCTTGATTGGGGAACAATGATTTTGTATCAAGTTGCGATGTTATTAAAAAAAAAATCGAATCGAAGTTGGATTCTGAATGTAAAGTGGGATTTAGACAGTTGAAATAAATATAAAATTATTATTTTTCAGAAAGTGCGAATTTTACTGAACCTATCATTAGGTTAACCATTTGTTCAACTGAGAGTAATAATACTATTCAACAGAGACTGTTGTGTTACTTATGCAAATCAAATTTATAATTTAATTTAGACTTTCATGAAAAGTCTCGTAATCCTAGAGATAAAATATATAGTATGTCATGAAAAGCAACTGAAAATCCACAAAAGTAATAAAACACGAAATAAAAAATTCCTTCAGCATTTTTTTTAATGTTTCGCACAATGTTTTCCCCACTGAATTTTTAATGCACCATCACATAAAAATCGTCTAAGTAGGTATACTACCTATAATCTCGGCTTTGTTTTCTGTTCATATTTTACACTCCATAAAGAGTTGCGTTGCGTGTTCTTTCTTTTATGGATGCCGTCTTTATGTGTACGTCACTTCATTACTCTTCATTACCCAGTTGGCATTCTCTTTTCAACCTGTTGATAGAACAGTTGGAACAATTTAAATTAAAAATGTTCGCTCTTCAGATTGTCACTCAAATGTCAAAAGTGAATTCAGTTCTAATAAGTTGATGAAAACGTGACGGTTAAATTGAGTTGTAAAACTTTGAAGAGTTCTTGAATGTAGGTCCAATGCTACAAATATTTGTTGATTTTTTTTTTTATTTATGACGGTCTTATTTAAATATTATTCACATTTTGCTTCTCGGTGTGACGAATCGTAATTGGTTTCATCTCCATTATTCACGTTCGAATACGATATTGCAAATTACGAAAAACAACAAAATTAGCTGATTCTTTTTTTCATTTTTCAGTAGCAATGTAAATATTTCCTCTGGACTTTTTTCGAGAAGGGTGAGATTTTTCCAATAATCAATCATCTTATAATTATTTACCGTATTAAAAGAATGTAAGCTAATTTTATGTATGGTTACATATTTTAGAGCATTAGTTTTCGATTTTACTATCATTCCATAATTTAGTATTACTATCAGGAAGTTATCATTATGAATGGAAGCTCAAAGAAATCACCATTTGCAATTGATTTAGCATTCTAGTAGGAAGCTAAATTCTTTCTTATGAATGGCAAACCTATCTGCCAGTAATTTAAAACAATTCTACATTTTATTTTATTTACTTTTTATACTAATATCCACGCTGCCAACCCAACGGGACAGAAACCTTCCGATGTTAATCTTATCAATCCCCCGAATAACCTATCGAAACCCTCACTCGTTAATACATTCAAATATGATAAACTGTCGCTCGTAACCGCCAACTTATAGCCACCTGAATTAAAAACAAGACAGAGTTGATAGTTTCTTCCTCCACGCTTCCGCCTTTGTAACCATCATGCTAGTTTATTACACCTATTATTTATCACACCGATATCACAGGATCGAAACTACCGAACGTTGATCGTACCATATAGGGGAGACCAACAATCGATACCGCCAACAATCGTCAAGCGGGCGGACACACTTTTAACACGGCTCAGAGATTGACATTTACGGACACGAGGACAATGTCCGCTAACTCTCTTTACCGTGTGCGACAGGTGTTTTCTACTGTCTGCCTGTCTGTCTATCTCTGTCTAACTGTCCAACTGTCTATCTGTCTCCTTTACGTCATGCAGGTAGACACATGTGCTGTGATGAACCCAATAAATCCAACAACACCCCTATTAGATAGACAATACAATGATAATGTGCGATAGGACGTAGGAGTACAGACATACCGTATATGGTCACAATTGAAGTTAATTGGTTTTAGAATTTGAATTATATTTGAATCAATTCCGTTTCTAAATATAAATGTGAATAAAAGTATGAGAAAGCAGTACATTTGGCTGAGACATGTTGAGGCATAAGTTGGAAATCTGAAGTCAAACTGGCTTGGGTTTGAGTCCCGCCGTGGACATATCAATGTCACCTATAGCTCTTTCGTATCCCCGCACAACATAGCCGTGGGTGGGGTCAATACTTTCAGAGTAATTATCTTGTCTTTGACGCTGTGTGGACCTATTATTATATATATATTGATCCGACACCTGCCTTATAGTTATAGTTTTTGGTTTATTTAGGTACGTCAAAATTTAGGTGGTTAGGTAGTTGGCTTGTTTTGTTTGAATTTTCGTAGCAATTGTCACTAATTTATCCGTGTTTATACCTCAGTCCAATGAGTTATCGCTGAAATCATATTATTTTAGGATGATTATTGTTTACTTAACGACCCCACCAACAGCCAGGTCATTAGGGGGTACGAATGATTATATATTTGATGATACATGCTTCCAAAGACTTGTGGGATTCAACTCCACGACCGATATGACTTCATTTCATAAACCACAATCAATTTAGTTGATTGAGCATAGGGGAGGAGGCGAAATAGTATTTCTGAGACAATAGAGCTAAAATAATTTTCAATGAAATACTTGCAAAATTAAGATACGAATGATTTGAGTGATTCTGTGTGAACTACAATGATAATTATTGCTTGATATGGATCACATGACGCGCGTGAAGTGAACCATAAACATATAATACAGACGACCTGAGGTGTATCCCCGTTACGGACAATCATCATGACTCAGTTTTATTGGTTTTCCTCAGTCATGAAAGTGAGTCTACAATAATGATACGTTGTGGTAATTTTGGTACATATTGTATCATTCTATTATTCACAGTATATATATACATATATATAGGCCCTATATATATATATATATATATATATATATATATATATATATATATATATATATATATATATATATTTACTCTATATGAAACTTAATACTTCATACTCGAAATTTCATACTTGAAATGGAATTTGATAAATATCACAGAAGTAACTTACTAGTGGGTATTGATTAATATTGATATTGATATTTATTGATAATATATAGATGGGCATATATGAATGTGCAATGAGGAAAATATATTTGTGGGTGAAATGTAAACCACATTCTGATATGAAAATAGTTTATATAACAGGGCTACAATCTTCTAATGACGCAAAGCACGTACTTAAATTAAATACCACTTTCATCTCGAAACGATTCTTATTCAATTGCCATTCTATTGACACTCAACTGACCACTCTAAGAATCAAGTGGTCATCTGTCCATCCCCGTATCAAGCAAACAGGATATAGAGTGAATCCCCCTTCCCCTCCCCCACCCCACGTCCTAAGAAGACTGTAAAGTACACAACATGAACACAAATAATAGGGTGCGAAATCTCATGGGCTTACAATATGGTGTGACATATTGTGTAACTGACCCTAGTGGGTTTGTGAGGGTGGTCAGTGTCCATTTGTGGGAAGGGAAGAGGGAGGGGTAGAAGGAGGATGGGTGATTTAGGGGCTGTTGATATACCAGTTTGTTTGGAGTGAAGGCGGATATTTGAAAAGGATGTTTAGATATTGCGAATGTTTTTTTTTTCAGATGTATTTCTCTTTTTCTATAACGGAATTGTGTGGGTGATTTTATAGGATCTTTAAGGGTGAACTATGATGTAAACATAGTGGTGTTTAATGTTGGGGTGTGTGTATGTTTTGTATAGGAGAGAGAGAGAGAGAGAGAGAGAGAGAGATTTGTAATTGAGATATTGGTGGGAAAAATGAATTTGTCAAAAAAAATAGTGTTTTGTTTGCGGTGAGGTGAATGTTGTAAATCTGTGTAATACATATTTTACTGTACCTCTGTCTTATTTGTTATTATTAAAACATTGATTAACATCACGATTTTTGGTGAATATGAAACTTTGTGATATTATAATAATCATGAATAGCATTCATCACAATTATATAAATTTGAAGTCACTATAATTATATATATAATATTGAATTATTTGTGAGTATACTCTTAACTAATCATCCATGGGCCTACCCTCAATTGGGGAACAATGATTTTGGGGAAAGCTTGTTGTCAGCCTTAGTATTATTAACATATTGACATATCGAATTGACAGCATCGAAACATTGATACCAAATTTGATCAGTTCCTTAATCTTTTAATAATCTTTCGATATATATGATACAGAGAGATAAGCATATAAAAGATGATTATTTTTTAATGCTCAACTACCCCATCATAAGCTGGATTATCTGCGGGGAAAAATGAACGGACGATACATAAACACATGCTTAATGTGCAACTCCAATCCACGCATGACATTGTCTCAACTTTGTCAACCAGTGCCTCAATTTAGAAAAAGTTTGTCTGATAACAAAAACGAAGAAAATCTAATTGAACTAAAAACACATAAATGAGAGAAAAAGTAGATTAATTACTCTTTCCACCTGCCACACTTCCCATCCATCTTCTATCTATTGACTAACATCACACACATACAAATACATACACATACATATCCACGAAAGAAGATGGCGGGAATCACCCGTGCGCTAGTGGTGTGGTATAGGGGGGACGGTCGCTCGGAACCTCATTCTTGCGTTGATAATCTTGTACCGTGATGTCATGTTATAGAGACTACATGCGTGACAATTATTGTTCTACTATCATTCTATTGTCTGTACTTTATATTTTATAACGAAAAAAAAATCTGAAGAGTAATTAGATAATATATCATAATGATGCGTAATTAACATTGTTGCTATTGCCAGCGTACCATAACACAGTTTTTATAAGAGGGAATATTGTACGGAAGTGTATCTTGACCTATGATAATGTGTATCCCTTCTTGATGCATATGTGAATGATATGAGAACTTGTTATTTTAAGTCATGCACACAGATGCATAGCACACGCATCAGAAATAATATATGAACATATACAAATTATATATATATATATACATATATATATTTATATATATAATATATATATATATATATATATATATATATGATGATGATATAAGTTTTCAAGAGTTGTGCATTAACTAACGAAGAATTGATCAACTTGATATTCTATCAAATTATAGTATGGAATCGTGTTCTCTTTTATTACATTCTATTGATTACATAATTCCAAAACTCTTGAATAATAATATCATTATAAAATTAGTCGTTTAGAATTATTCGATTAGAAGTTCATGAGAAAACGTACGTATGTGTAGACTATATATATCTCCACAATCTTCTCTCTTGTACATCTTCCCTGAATACTTATTTTTTACCGCACAATTTCATATATCTGGTTCATTCATCCATCTCGTTGTCTTCCTAGCTTGCTTCTAAGATGGAATGTTTATATCATTACTCCCTAATTGTATTTTCAACTAGGGCTGGTTGTAGCAACTGATGATTCGTGAATAAATAGATGTTATATCATCATCCTTGCTCATATTCAATATTTGTGTACCTTAACTAATAGTTAAGTATAGTTAATACCAAATTACGACTTTACAATCGGCTTCAAGTGAACATTCTTTTTTCACTCAGAATCTAGTTTTTTCAAGTCAACTAAATATTCATATACATGAAAAGTGTATACCAAGGTTTTGGTACGATGAAGAGAAAAATACAGCACCAGTTGTTTTCCGTCTTACAAGAAAACTAATAATTTCTTAATTTCACCTTTAACGTAATAAAACCATCACTTGCAAATTGTTAACATTCATACATTCAATATATTTATTTCAACTATCGTAAATGAAATGATACATGTAATCCCGATTAACATAATAATATCTAGAGCTTCAAAATGAAAAATACAACATAATGATATGATGAATGAATGATAAACAAGAACTAAATACGTACAACAATAAGAATGAATTGCTGTTTAAATCCATACAAAAGCAAGAGTTCATAAACCTTAACAGTAAGCCAGTACCAACCTCAAACAATGTCACTTATTTGATGATAGAGGTCGTGTCATGCGGGTGGTAGACCTGCAGCCTGCAGGATGACACCTGCTAATAAGTCCCGTTTTTGACTTGCTTTTTCTTCCCCTCTTTATGCGTTTTGTTTTAAACAACAATAATAATAATATAAAACCTCCCGCATATATTTCAACCATCCAAATGGGGCAGATGTTTTTTTCGTCTGTTTGTGTTTTGTCGTTGTACCACGTCTGTCTGTCAGCTCTTTAGACAATAATGTGAGAGCCAGGTTGTGTTTTTCTGTGTTTTGAAACGTCACAGAATTGTGTGTGGAAAGTTAAACAAGTGCTTTATCTTTTTGATATTATATATTTTGTATGTTGACAACTGTTATAAACAGTTAGAACTATTTAGAGCTACTATTTCTTATTCATTTATCAATTTTAACTTTTCAGTTGATCAATTTCATGAAACAATTTATCAAATGTTTACCTTTCCTAATATACGCTTCTGTGATCCAGCCACTAACAGCAAAGAAGAAAAGTCACCTCACAGCTTCCCAGATCAGATATTTGAAACAGAGATGAATACAAAAAAAACTAGAGACATTGGGGAGAAGTTGAGATTTAAAAGTGTAAATAATACGATTAATAAGGAAATACGGAAATGGTATGAACATGAGAAGAATGTAGCCATAGGCACACCAAGAGTATTAGTAATAGTATTAGTATAAGTAGAAGAAAAGCTGGAAGACCAGGAGGAGGAAGATGGAGTAACTAGATACGTGAAAACGTGAGGAGAAGCGGAGATATATGGGAAGATGTCGAGAAGGAAAGCTTGTGGGAAGAGTGGAAAGCATGGAGAATATTAGTAGAGATGGAAGAAGAAAGTGAAAAATAGGATGAGTACGAAGAAGGACTTGATGCAATAGGATTGATAAGCCGGCATATTTTGAGAAGCACTAGACTCTGGATGATATTCCCATAACATCCCCTGAACTAACACTGTTGGAATCGGGTGATCGATCAACATTACTATTACCCTGAAATCCCGAAGAAAATATAACAATTATCTATTTTGTTTCAAAAATTATCCGATTTTGATTTCAGTGATTCAGACTAGTCCCATTTTTCATTGATTCGGCTGTATTGAATTAAATTGAATTGGATGCTCCAGAGATCAACACTTCAGTTTTAACTAATTTGTGCTTCAAACTATAAGTTGAACTAGAGGTTGTTATTTTCTGTACACGTTCAAATTCATTCAATTGAACTGCATTCCACATTGAACTATAATCAGCACTTCAATTGATTCCACAATAATTGTAAAATAATAAATAATAATACAATTATTTTATGATGAATAAAAAATAATAGAAACATATATTTGTTGACATTTTGAAGTGTTTTGATATGAACAATTGATTATTCACTCGAACAACTTTTCGTATTTCGTAAAGATCCGATACTCCCAATATTGTATTTGAGTTACTCTCAGATAATATTTCTTGCATGCTTTGTTTTCCCTAGCGAACAATGGAGATCAATCATACCAGACCATGACTGCCATTTTGCATTTTTACTTCACCTTCCATTGAAAAACAACGTCCAATTAACCTTTGAGTTGACATAAAATATTATAAAGATTTTAAAAAAAGCAAACGTATTGTTAAATAATAATATAATCATCCTCATGAAGGGGTCGTTTCTTTTAAATTTTTAATATAATATTTATTCTATAAAAAAGTTATATTTGTTGAACTTTAACCCTATCTGCGTGTTGTTAGTTTCACCTTAGAAAAAATGTGCATAGAATGATAATAGTAATTTTTATGTCGTCATAAATTATAATAGTCATGTGAGTTGAACCCTACCTTGACCAGGATGCTTTCCAATTGTCAGTTAATTATCCAGCGGAGTAAAAATATTGTGTCATGATCAAGCAGAAGTTCGGTGACAAGACGGTTATATACAAGAGTGGATCGTTTTTATGTTAGATATTTTTTTGAATAAATTTACTTCCACGGTCATGGCAAATATATGTTAATGTTTGGTTAGGTATTTGATCAAAATGAATGGAGTTATGTAGACCGATAGGCCTATATGTATTGATCGATTTTGAATAATGAAATTAATTATTTATATACTGAATTTCTGTCAATGCATGGTTGTTTACATATCACAACTACAAAAGAGAGAAGGTTTTGCTGAAAATAACGTTAAAATAATTATTACCAACTATCTTACCGTATCTTTAACGACTCCAATTGGGTAATATACGATCATTATTCATTCAATTATAATTATTTGAGAAATAAATTCTATTGTATATTGATCATTCAAATTCATATTTTGTATTACATTATTTAAACTGTTACTGATGTGAACTAAAAATTTCTATTATTGCGATTTCAAAACATCTTTTCTTATCAATGTTATAATTTTTACAGTGGATTATTCCTAAAAATCATTCCATATACCGGTACCTATAGATATAACAATCATATGAATAAAAAATTCCAACAAATTCTAAATATGGAAATATTCCACTTCCATTCAATTCCATACGTAAACCTACGCAACATACCTATAACACACTAATGTTAACGTATCTAAACTCCTGATCGATAACATATTATATAGAATAAACTTTCGATCGGAGCAGTCAACATTTCTAACAAATCATTATGTCCTAAACGTTTTATTCAAAACTAGAAATAATTTTCCTCGCCTCAATGAGTTTCTCTATGGTGATGAGTAAACTGAACTAGTTAACTATTCTAGTGCCGTACCACATATACTATGTAATTAAGGTACGTTGTTTTTGATCGGGTGTGTCATATTGCATTGTCTCGAGCTAGCAAGTAAAACTAGTAATTAGGTCTGCAATCAAAGTATATAGATACATACTTATGGAATGTGTTGTGTATGTCCCTTTTCTTTATTGTGACCTATGGCAATTATACTTGACGCAAGTAGATGGTATGTGGGATGGGCAACAGGGCAACACATATTGTGTCAAACGATTCGAGAATTGATTTGGAGCAAGTTTTGTGTCTATGGATGATGACAGGTAAGTATTGTTGTCTTTATAGTGGACGAAGAGTCACTTATTTTGTGGTACGTTGTAATCTTTTTGTTTGTACCACCCTGAAGTTATATATTCTTCGTATATCAAATATGTAAGAAATGTGAAATATGTTGTTATGTACGATTCTACCCAGCAATTACATCGAATTGTATTAAATTGTATTCTATTTTTTTCATATGAAGGATAATATGTATTAACTGACGAGTCAACATTTCTACAGTCAAATTTTCTTGTTGGAAATATTATGTATATTCCCGATATAATTTCAGTACAGATATCTGTTAGTTCCAAACCACGTTGATACTCCGTATCACAATTTTTGGACATTATAATTTTCGGACTTCTCGAAGCTTAAAAATGATAGATTGAAAATCCTAATATAAAACAATTATTATTAAGCCATTGGTTAAAACATATTTTGATTATTCCTTGGGGTGGTAAGATCGCCCTTGAGGTGCCCAGTTCAAACGATCTCATCTTTCATCCATCCATAGCCTTAACAGGGGAACAATGATTTAGTATCAACTTTCGAACTTATTTAAAAAAAAAAAGTTAAAACACAACTTATTCAGAATGTATATAATAAGTGATCAGATAAAATGTCACCCATCGCAAATATTATTTCAACATCTCAAATCGTCACATTTATCAAGGCACTGTCTGTGGAGAATTATCCTTCCTGTTATTTTATCTGGCAAATAGTCATCTCCTGATAATCAATCCTGGGAAATTTGCCTCTTCCCGAAAATCATAATCTGGAAAATTGTCCTCCCTATCAATAATGAATACAGTCAAATTTTCCTTTCCCCAAAAAAACAATGCCTGGCAAATTCACTGCTGTCAAATTGTCCGTACCCTATTTATTCCTACATTCAACTACCGTATCAATTTACCTCAATTAAGCAAACACATCATTTTCTATTATCACCACAGCCTATACGCAGCTTAGTCTATATGACCTTAGCCTATACGGGCTTTATATGTCACCTACTAGAAAACACGCAATCTTCACCTAGTATATTGTCCTCATATCAAAACGCCTAAGTGTACATAAGCTATGAAGCCCAGATGTATAACAATGTAACCACTTTATTTATACAAAACACATGAAAGTGGACTTATTTTATATGCACATGTGTTTCATACACTCGTGTTATTATGTACTTGAATGTCGCAATATTTAATTATTGTAAACACGGTATTATAATTATCGTCGGTATTGTTACTGGATATTTGTCGACCATACGTCATTAAGGCTAATTCAGTAGGTTTTTATGTAGATTAAACGTAGGAGAATGAGTTATTTGATGTGTGGAGATATTGTGATGTGTGGAGAAGAAGGTGATACATGTTGTTTCCGGCCAGAGAATAGAATAATTAGTGTATTTTTTTTATTTATATAAGTGTGACGTATCCTACATTCAGAACTTATGCTATGAATATGAATAATTTCTACTTGATACTATTATATGGTTGGTGTTTATATAGATGCTAATAATTGGAGGGAAAAAAATGTACAATGACCATTTAACAAAATTGAATAAATAAATAACCCGTACAAGAATGATTGTAATATAATGTTCGATATAGGTCATACTACAATTGAATTTATAGATTATTTTGGGAAAAATATTGTAACATTCATGGTGCAAACATAAATCAACTCGCGCTAATAGTTGCGATGAGATCACCATCACCATTATTACCAACCATTATTCGAGAAATTGATTCTTGTGCGATGCGGGACTCGAACTCGAATACGTATCATTACTCGGAAGATTTCCATGCACTTTGAATAATTGTATTTTCAATTCCCCCCCCCCCCCACTACAATATTTCTGTCTTAAAAATGCAGTTTATATAAGGTCTTATTATTACCTATTGTCCAATGATTCGAAAATGAAATAATGGATCCATTTTTTTTAATACCTCTTGTACTACCTCTTGTATCACACAGTTCAAAAGATTTGGACGATCTTGGAAAAATATGCGAAAAATGGCCTATTGATGATTTTTTTCAAAACAAATTCAAAATATATTCTCAACATATTGAGCAATGAAGCAATCAGTTTGGATGGTATTTTTATGACGGATCGTCAAAATCTTAAATGTAATTGTCAAAATCGGTGATGTAATTGTATCGATTTCCAAAACACCTTCATTTTCACCCTGCAAATTGATTTTACTGCTATCTTGTACTGTCATAAGGCTCATTTGTATACCCCATATAGTCTAGCTATTGGTGGGGTCGTTATAAGCATTAATAACAACATAGTATTATGTAATTGTGACGAAATTACCAATGGCGGAGTAGCTCTAACTTGCAGTTTAAAGTTGGTACCACCATGGTTACCCATTGGTTTTCACCAACTCTCAGATAGAAGCTAACCGGACTTGATACCAGATCTGAACCGATTTTTGTTATATAAATATTTAATTACCAGTTATAATGAAACTAGTGAACTCAAATGTGAGAATATACTGTAACTGAGTGTAACACACATAAAATATATAACTCACTTGATCACGATAATAATCAATGAAAAATAGATACAAAATTTCGATTATAAACAAACACAAATAAGAAATTGTAATTCAATTCACGAATGTTGGCGGTTTTTCACGAATTATACAGTCCTACTAATTTCATTTTACACGAACATTTATTATCATTTTTCACGATGAGTATCACAACCGAAAATAAAAACGTATTACATTGAAACCTATGATGGTAACGGTATATTATTTACTCGGATCCTATTAGTAGATAGACAACATCCAACATTATGAATTTAAACTTCAAATATTCTATTGTATAGTTCACACACTTTTGGCACTAGACTCTTCCGGATAGTTTGACGTATCACTAAACGCAGGCATATTTCGGCCGTGTGTTCATTCGTTTTTTATTCTTCTAAACAAAAACGTGTATGAATAATTGAAATTCTTGAACAACGAATGTTCAAATCTTATACATTTCCTTAATTGAATATGAGTACTGTACGACTGGCATTCTTGTGGACTCGAGAAGTAGATCGTCTATACCAACTGAAATAGTTAGAAAACACGTTATTTTAGTGAAACTCACGGAAGTTTCAGATTAATTTTGTATTTGAAAGATGTAGTTGTGTTTATAATTTTGAACATCGTCCTTGAAAATTATTATCATTTGAACTGGGTGAGTGTGAAATGTACTTGATACATTTCATTTTGTCTGAAGTAGGCCTAACATTGAATAGAGCTTCATTTTCTATTTTGTTTTAAATTTTCATGAACACAAAATTAACCATTCATTTTCTTCTGCATTTTTCAACTAAACTAAGAGAAAGTGTTTCCTAATATTTCTACCATTGGGCTCATATTTCATTATTCAAAAAGGAAGACTTTTTTCATATTGTCGATTTATTTTGGTTAATGTGTAGGTCAAATATAGATTTCCTTCAAATTATTAACACTTGATATTTATTTTGAATCTGTATTATTCTCAAATGTTGGTAAACCGGCAGACAAGTCAACTTTTTGTGAATTGGCGGGTCTACAAGATTGTACCCAAATCCATGTAAAAACATGAAGAAAAATCCTGAAGAAAAAAAATAAAAAGTTATACAAATCTAACGGTGATATTTGTGTTTGTTATGATGGTAGACAACCATCAACTCCAACAAGTATAACATTGAAATATTGTGAAAGATCAGCGCGTAAATATTACTATAGTGTCCATATAATCTTAGTATTTCCATCTTTCCTCATCCCAACTTACATACATGGAGATTTTGATTAATGCTACCTTGTACATTCAAATACGTATCTTGGTATATATATATATATATATATATATATATATATATATATATATATATATATATATATATATATATATATATATATATATATATATATATATATATATATATATATATATATATATATTTATACTTCCCGAATAGTTGTGACTTTTTTGATGAATAACTTCACTGGATGGCATTTTATTATACCGGTACAGTCACATACACAATTGGAAAATATTAAGCGTAGACCTATAGGAATGATTTCATTCGACTGATTAGTTTTTAAAATATATCTAGCTAATTAGTCTACTGGTTATACTTTTTGAATATTTTTTTTCACACATACACGAATGCAATGAATCAAGTGGATAATATTAATATTCAAATGTATATTTAAAATGTGGTGAGAGAAAATGAAGAAAATAGGAAAAATTGAAACTCTTGGTTCCGGTTACTATACCAGAACATGTTCCTTGTATAAATCAAAGATGAAAAAAAAAATCAGGTGAAAACTATTACTTGTATAGATATTTAATATTATTTACATGACTGTACGAACACCAGCTCTCAATGGTTGTGTGTCTCGCAGATTTGACCACTCAAGGTGCCTATAGAAGCCGCACCTGTGTAAGCTACATGTCTGGGTCATGTTTAGTCATATGGGTCATAGGTCAAACACACGCACACATACACATTGTCCAAAAGAGGAGTTTTATTTCAACTACACAATATCACGTCAGTCGAAAATGATAATGAAAAAAATATATATATTTGATTTTGAAAGGTTTCACGTTTTTTTTATTCATCGTTTTGGTATGACGTGATTTGTCTATTGTTATGATAAACTGTGAACTCTTATGAATTTAATGAGGCATTGAAAAATCTTAGCCTCTACCTGAACTGTAATCAAATGAGAATATAAGGTCCAAATCATGGTTTATGCAAATCAAATTAACGTGTAATTGTCTATGATATTTCTTTTGTAACTATTTAACGATTCATTTGTAAGTGTGTCATATAGTCAATACAAAATATGACTTGAAAAAAAACTTTTCCTGGACACATTTGAATTTTCTTTTCAGCCGTCGAATTAAATCAGTTTGCTGGTTCTTTAATAATAATGTTTGTCCGATTGTTATTTATAATTCAAAACACGTGTAGAAAAAGATATCGTTTCGACATCATACATTTATTGCGGATCAAAAGGTGTTAATTTACATTTTACAAAGATAAATAAGAATATTTGTCTGTAACCAATTGTATTCGATACAATGTGAAGCATTCATGGTGAATTTCTTTTCATTTTTACTTGTGTGTATAATGCTTTTTATTTATTCTGTTCTTCAAGTTTTTTCGTTGGTTTTATTATCGTTCGCTTGTCCATATATAATTTACTTATCAGTAAATAGTTAATTCGTGTATTTTGTTTTAGAAAAACTACTCTATCGATAGGGCCTACTAGAAATACTTATTTTCGGTCTTGATTATTATTTCTATTCGAGTCGTCAAAACCTTCGAAACGACTCGATGAAATTCGGAGTATTTTCAAAATTCTAATCGAAAGAAAATTTGTTTGCATTGTTCAATTGATGCATTGAATCTTCAATTAATGTATTCAAGATGAGTAACATATGATTAGAAATATGGTAAAACATGCGTCTTAGTTCAAACTCCATGAAAATTGATGAAATAATCACATGCCACCAGAATTTCTACAAATATTATTTCCAATACTTTTGATAAATATTGCCAATGATGAGTTATTAATGCGAAGTAGTTCGAAGTTGAACCTATACGGGTTTTTGAATCGGTAGCAAATAGTTATTAAAAGCGAATGACTTGGATAAGAATGGCATTTTAAAGAAAAAACATACACTTGCGGTCACATAAAATGGTCGATCAAAAGCCCTATCAATGCATCTTGAAAAATAATTACTGAATTTTGCTCACAAGAACTTACAGAAAATGTATGCGCGCACTCCATGTAATGTTCACGAGAAAGATTCAGATTTGCGTAGAATTAATTTAAATTATATATATATATATATATATATATATATATATATATATATATATATATATATATATATATATATATAGGAAAAAACATTTCATCTTACCACGAGTGAATGTTTTTTTAATCAAAACAGTTTTTATGTATCATCTATAACATTTGTAATCATCTTGTATCATAATCATTGGAATCATCTGTATCATTCGCGTTCAAATCATTCATGACTGACTCCAACAGTTCGCTAGGTTAATCAATGATTAGTCAATCAAATGAAACCGGTAATGAAGGGAGACAACAATTAAGTTAACAATTGATTAACTATGACGAACTACTGAAAAGCCAGGCCTCAATACTATTCAAACTTGAAATGTTTAAAACTATTTCCAATACATTCAGAACAAAAAATAATATTCAAAATCTCTATAAAACACTTGACCAACAGTTATATTATATATTAACACCTATAAACAAACAGACAGCATTATTACTCAACTGAAGGATACACAAATTACTAAATATGCGATTCAAATCTCGACACGAAGCCGAAACACATAATTTATTCTTCATTATTGGCCACTAGGACAATATCCCTATAAATCACAAACATAAGTATTACTATTAGTCCCTCCTATCTCCTACATACATAACCGAAATATTGTTTAATAGAAAATATATACATAATACAATACGGAACACACAATCGATTAACTTTAACTACGAACGATTACCGTTTCAGCTTGTCTATTTTCCGACATAAACTATACACCTAACGTTTCTTATATAGACAAAACATTGGCATACCTCACATAGATATAGTTCCCAATATTTTTTTTCTTATGTCCATATATATATATATTTACTTCTATCCACGATAGATAAAGGTGAGAAACACCCGGGTGCTAATGATGTGTGATCAAGGGGACGGTCGCTTGGAACCTTCTTTCGCGTCTAGTTGATGTATAGAATTGCGGTGCGAGATTTTCGTATCTTGAAGTGTACGTGTGGGGTTAGAAGGTGATTCAGGTCGAAGATGGTGGGGTCATGGGGTCACCCGTTAGGCGGTTACTATAGTCTCGTTAGAACGAGTCAACCTATGGGAGATCGTGATGACCCACTCATATTGGCGGGTGGATGGGAGTAGGATTGGTCAAAAGTCGAAAAGAAAGGTATAACGAGAGAAATAATGTATATTATTTTTTATTAACATCGGAAAATTGATATGATGGAAAAATGTAATTGTTTTTCAAATAATGCTGAGGATTACAAAGACTAGAATCGATTTAGAAGAACCTTAAGGGTGATTTTATCATCCCTATAAGGGAAGAACCAAAGTAGTTCTTACCCAGTTTAAGGCTAAGAATGATATGATACAATCAATAGAACAGTTTTTTCAGTTCAAGAATTATAATGTGCGGTACTCATTTGCGTATAACTCACCGCGTAGGAGAACAACTTAAATCCACTTTGGCCTATATTGAGAAATATAGATAAATATCATGTTGATGATCAAACTAGTTAATTGATTCATCTGTCAAAACAATCTACTGAGTTGATGTGCATCAATTTCTTTCTGGTCATCATAACTAAAGTTTAAAAATCATCAAAATTATTTTTTGAATTTCTATGACCATGTAATATTATAATAAGTGTTACTAAAATTTTTGGAAAAGTTTTGAAAAGTTCAAAGTCTTAGAAACTGGTAACCTCAATCGTTAATAATACTTTGTGCAGTTCCGAATGTGAGTATGTTCATGGCGACAAATAAAACCACCGACAAGAATATCAAATTGAAAAAAAAAAATGTTATACTTCTATTTTCACAGAATAAGAAAGATGTTATTTACATGTTTTGGAAAATGAAATATCCAAAGTATATTTACCATTTATGAGAAACATATCAACATTTTTTCCAGCCTGTAACGTGAATGCCTATCACTCTGTATGAGATTGTTCATTTTATATAACTAGGGATGGGTGTATTTTTGAATGATCAACCATACCAAAGTATAACTAATTGTTCATCGTCCATTAATGGGAAGTCGTTGTTCGAATCTGAATTTGAAACAAAAAATGATTGTTTTTTCATATCCTGATTAAGTCTTCATTTCAACGATTACATACCGTGAATACAATAATTAATTACAGGGTGATCGTGTTCCCAATCGTCCTTCTCTACACTGTAAACTAAATGCGCTCGGATGTTTCGTCCTGTAATGTATGACTCATTGAATTGTCATAATTGAATGGATAAATTATTATTAACAATAATGGAAATATTGAACATTCAAAATGAACCTTTGATATATATCCATATGCTCGCGATAATGGAATGTTCTCACGAAAAAATGAATCCTGCTAATTTTATAATAATAATCATCCATATTCATCCAATATTTACCATCTTTGTAATGCATTTGAACTGATAATACATATTATTATATTTGAAATTTTCAAATAATACTGTTGATGATTCCTTCAGTTAATTTGGTTTTCGTCATATCACGGATAACCACGTTTTTTTACTTTATATGATTTATGGTTTTTTCAATTAGTTTGACCAATATGGCTTGAGATGTTCACAATTTTTTCCCCAATATTCTCCTCTATCAAAACCAGAGTGAATATCATAAAAGCTTCAAATTGTGCATAATTATATCATAGCCCGTTTGACGTTACCCATACCTATCTCGCATATTGATAACCAATATAATCATGCACAACAATTTATACGCTATTGGCACCCCTGGCCTGATATTTGGGGTCAATTTACACGCTTTTCGTACCCCCTGGACAGGTCTGATGTTTCGGGGTCATGCATGCACTCGGCATCGACCGCACCACAGTTCAAAAGGCGTTAAACAAGGCGTTGAACGTGAAAGATGAGTCTTTAGAACACGAGAAGGGTGTGGGTGATACTGATATTATACTATACTTAAACTAGTGAATTAGACTGATATTATACTAATACTAGCTATAACTTAAGAGAGTATGAGAGCCGATTCAAAGTGGTATTGAACTCAGCAAGATGTTTATTTGTTGAAAGTTATATGATATATGAAATTGTGATTCAGTATATAGAAGTGCAGGTCATATAGCGCTTATATAGAGTTTTTAAGTCACTTGATAAACCCATTGTTTCTCAATTAAGGAATAGGGATTTGAAGGTATAGTATCGTACGAGCCGCGTACCACAAGGGCGATCTTACCACCTCAGAAGAAATAAGAAATATACGTAATTCATTATAATGTAACTTGCTGAACAAAAGGTGAATAATACAAATTTCCGAGATTTGAATGTAAAACTATACAAAAAGTGCGATTATAAAATTTCAAGTCAAGATTATTTATAAGCCCACAATTTGATGCAATGATACTATTCCACAATTTTCTTTCGATATTGAGTGTCATACTATAGGAACCAAACATGCTAAATTATTCTTGTGTGGTCAGTTTTTTAGGAACCAGATCCTTCAGGCCTATTCCCATCTAATATACAAGTAGGATATTCCTAATGTCTGAAAATGTACCTCTAGAATAGTCGTTTTCATTCTGGGTATTTAAACTTTTATAGTCCAATATGCAAGTGAAACATTCAAGCTCTCTAACTCCAAATTGTTTTTCTCCAACATGAAACATCTAGGCCTATATAATGTGAAAATCAGACCATCTAAAATATTTAAACGTCTTTTTCGGGGCGTTCAAACTTATGCAAATTAAACGTTTCAGTTCAAACCTAAATCCTCTTAATACTTTCTATAAGCCAAACATATTCAATGAGATCAACGAGCGAGCAGATGAACTTGGTCGATAGTGAAATAGTCAGGTGTTTTTTTTTTGACGATAATTAAACCAATGACTGGGCACCTGACTTTTGATTTCAGGGTGTATCCATGGAAGACAAAAGTCAATCATGATTTCACGGACCATCATGCTTGCGTGGCGATTTCTTATCCCAGGCTCAATGTCTTATGAAATGATGTTACGAACTTGAGTTGTTAAATTCTAAAAGTATTTACGATTTGATGTGTCGAACCTTTATTTTTTTATTAATAGCCGTATGACGATCCTATCGTCCTGAAACATAGTTTAAGCATTCTTCTGAATATTTCGTTCAATTGACCATAACGGACAGCGTGGATAATGTAGTGACCATCACAAATTAATGGCTATATCTTTTTGCGATAGAATCTGTATCCGTTTATGGATTGATGATATTTATGAGACGGCTACGAACTGTTGAGACGCTGAAGATTTTACAGTTAATTTAATTATAAGTTGAAAATGATGATCAAGTTAGATGCTTTTGGTGTTTGAAACATTGTGGTAAATTTTATTATTGTGCGTGACTAGATTCTGAAGAACTATTAGAATTCTATCATGTAACTTTCATTGATTTGAATTGAATTTTCAAAATCTCAGTCATGAAGAAGCATACAATTCATATTGGTCGAAGTTTCGAAACAAAATTATTGTTCATTGATTGATTGTTTTTCATTCTTACATATTCAGTCTCAATAAAAGATATACAAAAATACACTTCGTCATATTCGGCCAATTGTCAGAAGTCAATACAAAGAGTTGGTGACAATTTATTGTCACATTTAGTTGACTTTACAGTATTTAGGGTAATCGATCGATTGCAGTTCAGTCTGAAGTACATCAAGTACACTTATCGATTATCTTCTGATCAGATAATCATCTTAAAGAACCGATAAAATTGATTCAATGTTTTTCATACCAGAATGAATATTGAGTATTTCAACATTGCGTTTGTCAATATCAAGTTCGGTATTTTTATGATGCTTGGCAATAATTAGCAATAGCGGATTTCACATTAGAGGGTTTGGTTAGAAACCTCTATTTCGATTAATTATACATACTATATATATATATATATATATATATATATATATATATATATATATATATATATATATATATATATATATATATATATATATATATATATATATATACATATATATATATATAAGATACGCGTACGTGATATTCAGCATTATCAGATAGAAACTAATATGCCACATAACCAACATACCTGAAATATTAAAAAATGAAACGGATATCGAAACTTATGAATATACCCACAAACAAAAGGTGTTTAATTTATTAGACTCTTAGGCAATTGCTACATCTGCCCGTTATTCGAGCACTCCTACTTCTTGTACGTAGACAAGTTCGAGACTTTATGGTCATTACTCAAAGACGACCGGAGCTGGACCCCGGGCCAATACCTGACACCCCCCCCCCTCCCCGCCTCTCCTATCTCTTCCGACATACGCACACGTTCCACAAGCACCAAATTCGTTATACTCCATTCAATGATAACCTTCGACTTGCAGATTTGTGTTGGATGAACCTTCTGTATAAACAATGGCATTGACCGCGTCAATTATCTTTCCCTCGGGTACATATTTTTTAGGGAATAGTTAGAAAACCATCAGATTTGTTGTTTTCGTTTTTTAAGGATTTTAATATATATCAACATTAAATTCTGAAGCACTTAAACACTTCATTATTATATCATTCTTATGCATTTTTCAGTGAAATATACACATGTACCGAAATTTGAAAAAAAATAATCACAAATAAGAAATTTGAAAAAAAAACTTGATAATTATGAGTTCCCATTGAAAGAAAAATGCAAGGATTATATTTTGAAAGTATTTACTACATATTTCACTCTGTAGTTTTCACTCCAAAATGGAATAATCACGCATACAAAATGAATCTACAACCCGGAGAAAAAATTGTGAATAATATAATGAGTGATGAGAGAAGATGTGGCACTGGTCAAAGAGTTTAGTACGACCACAGATAAAAGATATACTAAGTTATATAATATCTTTCGAAAGTACATCTCTCGTCTATGGTAGTATACCACTCAGATACATTTCCGGTATAAGGTAACTTTGAATGGAGTATAGTCGTTTCGTTACCATAGAGATATGATGTTGTTGCATCAGGTTAGGTCATTCATGATGATTTTGGCGTGTTTTTTTCTTTTAGTTTGCTGAATCAAATCTATAAATCTTTGGTGTGTCTAATGAGTTCCCATGGAGCGTGTATGAAATGCCGTCTTTTTGTTGATCACTTTGAGCATTATACCTATTAAAATAATGCGTTAGCACTGACCTGAATATTGAAAAAGTGTGCAAATAATAGATATCAGATAAACTTGAGGATCTCACACGTGGAATAAATTATTATACGAAATTTAGAATGATTAATTTTTTGAAACTTGAGACCCATTAATAATGGTACAAGATTAACCAATGGTGAAACAGTGAATTTAATAATGATTAAGTACAGGGATTTGGAGGTTTATTTGACGTTTGCAAATTTTTTCATTTCATGCATATTCAAAGTGTCCCAGAAGTTCGCGTGTTGAAATTTTAGCATATCTTTTTGAATATTTTTCAGTTCTTTTCTGATTGATACTCGCTTTCAATTTGCCGTGGATATTTTCCCTCAGGTGTGTATCGTTGCATTTATTATTTTTAAATAATTTTCATCGGTGTTTTCAATAGTTCAATGAAACACGTATTATTTATTTATATCAAGAAGATTTATTCGTAATGAAACATATTTTATTCATATGTGATCATATATGTATATTTATTTTTATGAATTATAATTGATGGTCTCTCCAAATATAGGTTTGAATTTGGAGACTGCGACACGGAAGTATTAATATCTTATCACCACTTTCGATGTAGACGCCTACTCGCATCACGAATCATCATTCTAGATCATTATTTTACAATCAGCTGATGAATGCAGTCTGCATTTGCAAGGCCCTCTTGATCTAACAGTAGAAAGCAATTAAAGAATATTCGTTGCCTAGTAACTAATAAGACTCTACGCTACAAGATCCATTCTATAGCCATCAACTGGGTATTCATCACTCAATTCTAAAACTAGAATCTAGATAACCGGGCAAAAAATGAATCTTCGCTGACCGTTTAAAACCTCTTCGGACCTCATATCAGCATCAATCAGACAGGTTCCAATGGTTTAGCATACACGGTGTAATCCATCAAATGTGAAACTAATTGAATGTTTTTTCAGTGCATAATATTAATAGGGTCACTAAAGTCATATTGTATAAACACACTAAATAGACAGTTACGACTAAATCTGCTTGTTTTTCAGATTGAGTTGTATATTTCACTAACATAAGTAATTGAATGATGACTGTAAAACAATCGAAAACTAGTAAATTTCCAACTAAGAATTGATCTATTGACGTGCACACTATATAGCTTAAACTTTGAAAAAAAAATTGAAAAAAATTATCATCATTAATTACCACAACAAATATTACATTTATAATATTACACATTATTATCATTAATTACCACATAAATATGACATTATACATTTGTGATATTCGTTATCTAAAGAAGCCTGTAAAATGTACCTGTACATGATGTATATTCAATCAATTTTACATCCAAATTTGAAAGCCGTTCCCATGAATTTCACAAAATAAACAAACGTAACCAAAAATCAAAATGCATCGCGTGTACATCATGCATTTGCTGACCAGAAACTTGCTTGACCTCTCAAATGCAACCAACTAGAAATAATTTATAATCAATTTATATTTTATAAGAAATACGTGGTACCAGAATCTCTCCTAATAAACATTGAAGTCAATCCGTGAGTCTGAGAAAGTTTGACCATATATTATTTCTTCTAGCTTGAAACAACATTTTGAATGCTGTGTGATTATAAGCGTGTTGAAGTGAATGGACCGGTATGTGGTAGCTGAGTTATATACTGGTATTCCAACACTGTCCGGTTCTTATTTGCATTTGTACCTCGACGAATGGCCTGTCTCTCTGTGTCCCATTAAGGGGGTACAGGCACGGTGCTTATAAAAATAGAGAAATTCACCTTCACTAATTTTTGTCCATGTTCAAAAACCAAAAACCAATGTAATTGAATAAGAAGTTCACATCTCCAGGATTATTGTATGCTCTTCAATTAATATGACATTTTATTTTGGTGAATTCAATCAGTTCTGATATAATACGTCAATGTATTTCATCGCATTCTTTTTATTCATTGACGTATTATCTTGAAACTGATTGAATTCACCAAAATAAAATGTCATATCAAAAAATTCATGAAATTATCTTTGAGATGGGAACTTTTCATTCAATTACACTAGTTTTTGGAAATGGAAAAAATAGTAAAGATAAGTTTGTAAGCTTACCAGTATCCTGCATCATGATGATTTATTTTATGAAGACTGATTGGCAGTTACCTTGGTGATTTCGGTTGTTTTTTTCTCATAGGGTAGTTAACCTGATTATCGGTACTTAGTTAGTGTAATTGATTGGAGGACCTATTGGTTGGCAATGTGACATATACGTTTTTCTTTGCATCCCATCGGTAAGATGAATTGACTTTTTTTTGAAAATAACATCGAAACTTGATACAAATCATTGTTCCCCAGTTAAGGCTATGGATGAAAGATGAGATCGTTCGAACGGGGCACCACAAGGGTGATCTCACGAAAGAATAATTCAAATATGATAACTCAATATGAATTGACTGATTTTGTTCGATATCTCTGTCGCAGTAAAGCATTCTCTGAACCCAATTATTTTTAGAAATAATATTAATGTCATTTATGTCAATAAATACAATATGCATAGGTGTCTGAGATTCAAAACTAGACTATTATAAAATATAATTCGAGTAAAATGGAACAATCAGTTGGAAAAATTTCATGAGATCGAATATCATTGTCGTTATCGCATGGTTATAGAGTCGGTATAGTACCAACTGATAATTGAATATTAATAAGTCAATTATTAGTTGAGGTACGAAAACAACATTCTTAACTAAGGGTGATACCGAACTGATCTGCTCATTATTGCCTAGTTACTAATTGTCAGTTGGTACAACTTGTGAATTTTTTGAATTTTTCTAACGAATTTTATCAAGTTTGATATTTTCTCTGGGCTATAACAAGAATACAATACACATTTTCCGTCATGTCTGTATAAAATCGAGATATCGATACATTTGAAATACATACTGAATCTTGTCAATGTTAAATGACCCACAAAATATATGTTCAGCCTGATAAACCATCAGGCGACACGAAACTAGTATTTTCATTTATGGTACTGGCTAGGTAAACTCATACGGCATGGCATTCCTGTGTACGAAAACGCACTTCGATCTAGATGACGCGACGTCATTTACTTTATTTTAATTAATTTCATTTTTTACCGAACGGTGAAATGTGAAATGAGACGACGTCACAGCTATACGATATACGATGCGTAATAGCATATTATTCTGGTTTTCATCCAAGATCCAGAATCCAATTTTCGATTTCTGTAGTCCTTTAATTACCTTGGTAGCTCGCCATCATGCATCTGATCATGATGACGTATGTACTACAGTCAACACTGTTGTCTATATACGTAGAACATGGTGACAAAGCGAGGTGAGGCAATTTAATAGTGGTACAGGTGTTAATGTTATATAATAAGTAGCGTATGGCTTGGACAAAACAATTGCACGTGTATTGTTGATATAGATGTGTGTTAATAACAGTGAAAACGTTATAATAAGGTGTGAAATGAATTGATGAGAATGAAATAATGTACATATGGATATAGCATATGTTTGTCGGTTTACCATGGTAACTAGAAAATTTGGCGGCAAACAAAATATTACTGAATTGCTGTGAATGGAAAGCACAATTTTGATATCTCGAATTTTCCAATAATTAAACATAAAGACTACGTTGAATATTATTTTGCTAGTATTTTGTATCTCCATAATATTTATATATTTCATACTTAATGGTTTCCAGTTTCAGAATCTGATTTTAATTTATCTTCTCTATAAATAATAATACAATTATAAATTATGAAATTGAAATCAAGAAATGTCTCAAGTTGAATTATGTAACCGGTTTTTTGACTTGGCCGAAAGAGTAAATTTCTGTGAGGAAATGTTTTTCTTTCTTTTAATTGTTGAGGACAACTATATGAAAAGACGAAGAACTCACATTTGAATTATTATAGGGCCTACACGTGAAAATGAGACATACTGTGTATTTTAAACTATTCAAATCGTTGCTAAGGGCATTGGACTATCTTGGGTTCTGTATATATATACTTTTTAGATATCTTCATTTACACGGATTTCAATCCAATACATTAGCCAACAATGAATAATATTATAAAATATATATAACTTCATTTATATTATGTATAGTCATTTTCAATTATTTAATTTTTTTTTCCAAAATTCGATTACGATTTACATTTCAATCACTTGGAGCACAATATTATCTATGTACAAATGATCCAACAATAAATACATTTATACCAAAAAAAAGGATGCCCTTATAAATTATCCATACACAATCCTCTTTCCGCAACTATTACTTCAATCTTGTCCACTATAAATTTAGCACCCTTTACTCCCATAGAATTACATCACACGCTACGCCTAAGTAGAACTGGGTACGTTGAAAGACAATGATATTTATGCTATTTGCACACCACGATGATACGTCTTCACGATATTACCGAAGACGCCTTATTCTTCGCACGACGTGATTTCCGCCCCATTTACAGACACTATCATCCAGGGTGGAGCGCACAGTTCAACAACAGTGGGTAGGATTTGGCCATGTTATGCAGCAGAGATGAGGAGAATTATTATTCTCAGTTTTAACTTGCTATGTAATATGTATTTTAGAAATGTTATATGAAGTTACTTTCACGGTTCAATGGTCATTGGATTGATAAAGCCGCGACTGTGAAGGTGAGATGATTGACGATTGACGATTGGTAGAAGGTGGATACGTTTAATAGTTTTCGTTCGCGGAATCATGTGAAGATTTCATTGATTGTCTATATTGTTAAAGTGAAAGGTGTTGTTACAGTTATATGCCAGATGGTTAGTTGTGAATAGATTGTTCAAAGGAATTATATGAATAAGGAGTAATTTCAATTTAGAGTAATAAACGCTCGGGGGAAAAATAAATTAGAATAATAAAACTGCAATTAATGAATTTGTTCAGTTTCTCGTTCAGTTGATTTTCTGGGGTTATTTTGATTTTTATATCGCAAATTTGAAAAAAAATAAAAGAGGCATCGTCAACGTTGTACCGTCATCGGAAAATGATCACTATAATGTATTGATTGATTGATTTAGTTTTGGTAATCAGTGCTGATCTCTTCCTAACTTGACCTTATGTTTTTCTATCTGAATATGCTGTGTAATAAGATAATATGTTGTTAGGTCGCCACAGCTGCTATAGAAAACTTATGGGTAAACAAACTAGAACAGTAATGCTGAATTGCGATTGTAGAAAACTATTTGAGGACATTATGGTTGACTACTTATTACAGCAATGTGTGACATCACTTGACAGAAGCATATAGAACATATGATTTGACCTAAAGAGTTTGAGATATAACAATTTGAATTTGAATAATGAATGAATGAAATTATTTTAATTTGAAATAAATTATAACCCCACATTCTGATTACATAAAAAATGATAGGAATCACTTCTACAGGATTTAATATGAGTTGTATGGAACATTAATCAATTACATTTTGACCTTAAAAAAATGTACTGATTTGTTCATAACATCAAAATTTACAATTCAATTGTTTTATTACTAGGCCTTCAATACTCCTACGGCAACCCTATCGAATCACTCTTAGTCGACTACCGGTCATTCCATTCCCAGTGAAGACTTCTCCTACTTCTCCTACGACTATAGTCTCGTAACTTCTTCTACTCTTATTCCCACTTGAGTTTCTTCTTCGGGACGAACGACAACTTCTTACAGATTCAACATCAGAGTCATCGGAGTCATCAACACTTTGTGAATCTTTAAAACTTCCCAAATCTTCCCATTGGTTTTCTCGTGCTTTTTTAACAAATTGTAAAACTTCTTCGGCTGTATAGCGGCGGTAATCGTCACGATATAGCATTAGCGCTGTGGGAGTAGAAATATTGTATAATTAGGTAATTGAATCATCAATAGCGAAAACATCTATTTTGTCTGAATTGGATATACAATGTGCAGAAATGAATAAAATTGGATAACATATCAGAGGTCAAAATCTGTTCACATGGGAGTGAAACTTCGAATTTTGTTCGAATAAATTGTTCTGAAACAAACTATATAGGCCTATACAATACGATTCATAAAAAAAATATTGGAAAATTCACGAATTATGTCTAAAAATGACCCTCCCTTCATACTCACAAATCAGATACTTGGTTGCTTCGGATACTTCCTTCATCTTCGGACTCTCGTAAAACACCTCGCCGTTCATAATCATCCTCCGACTCTGATCCACATCCTTGCCCATGAACGGTAAACACTTCGCTAACATGTAATACAGAGTGACTCCCGCCGCCCAAATATCGACCTTCTCTCCATAACCAGTCCGTCGCAACATTTCAGGAGCCATGTACAACAAAAATCCACAAATCTCGTACAACGGTTTGGTAGTTTTCATTGACAAACCAAAATCTGTTAATTTCAGTGTTTTTCTTTCGCGTCTATCGAGAGATATCATAACGTTCGATGGACTCACATCCCGGTGTACGATATGCGATTTATGTAGGTGTGATAATGCAGCAGCTATATGTTCTATGTAAAGCAAAGCGTCGTCTTCGCTGATGTCTTCTGTGTCTATTTCAGATTTTAGATCGCCTCCATCGAATAATTCTACCACACAATAAAGACTTTGTGGAGTTTCGTAATCGAAATAAACTCTCAGGATATTCTTGTGTGCTATTCCTTTCAATATTTTCAATTCATTTCTACTGATTGATAAGTAATTATCCATTATTTCGTTACCAATAATTTTATTGATGATTTTCATTGCGTAATTTTCTTTCGTTTTGATATGTTTACATTCTTTCAAAACTGAAAAACATCCACAAGATATTGTTTCGTTTATATCGTAAATTGACGATATTTGTATAGGTACACTATTCGTCTGAAACTTTTGATCCCGAGCTGTTATTTTATTCATTTTCTCTATTATTTCAATTTCCTGCACATCCAATTCGAAATCGTCCCAATGTAGCAAAGTCTTCGGAAAGGCAAAGAATATAAAATGATTACCAAAAAAATCCTCAACGCGACTGACTTCGACACATGACTCAAAATACAACTTGTGCATCGGTCCCGCGTCCAGTTTCACCAACTCACTAATATTCGATAGTATATGCTCTATACTGGGAATAGTCTTACTACACAGAAAATGTCGAAATATATTTCTAGGCTTGAATCCATATCGCACGATTGTGATCCACCGTGGTCGTATATTAGAAGAATATTTCACCGGTATTGGTTCGGATTTGCGATAAAGAGATCCGCCGGATTTGGCTCGTAAATGACCGACTGAAGGACCAGATATCAAGGATGCACGAGATTTCGGAGTTACCGAACGTACTGATAGACCGGATTTAGCTGAATAAGGTCTCGGTGGTAGTTGAGGATATTTGACGAGTTTATAACGTTCGTTGAGACAGACTGCTACATATGATTCTCCGTCTTCTAATTCGTTGATAGATCTGATGAGGTGGCCGTTTAGAGAGTAAAGAGCGGTGACTCCTCCGCGGTGGACGAAGACTTTGTGTACCATGGCTTTGGTGACTTCGGCTAGGACACGTTCCACGTTTTGAGTTGGTCGAATTATGATGGAAACACCGTTGAAAGTTGATTCGCCATTTCGGAGGACGTGTATCTTGATGGGTTTGAATACTGGTGAGAAAAAGAGGAAACGAATTTGAAAATGTGAACTGATTTGTACTTGGGTGAGAAAATGCCTATACAATTCTATATTATTGAAAATTATATATTCTTATAATACCTAACATTGTCACGTCGGTTGTCATGGATGTCAACCACTGCGGTTCCACAATGAATACACGTAAATCAAATATATAGCTACGGTTTTATTTTATAACTTCGCAAGCACTTATTTGTTTCATCTAAAATAACAATCTTTTTATACTTCTATCTGCATGAATCTGCACACCTAATCATTCAAATCACTAGAGGTCTCAAGTAGGCCTACTGACATATCAATTATATTCAAAAGTGAGGTAAGATGTGAAAATGTATCTAATTGAACGTAACAATTTCATCAAGTTGACAAACCTGCGTAAATCTGAAACGAACTAACGTCTTATTATTTGACTTAGAAACCAGCACAGTGACTTGATAATTAAAAATAATCTGAGGTCAAAACTTTTCATTTTTGCTTACCATTATAAGAATTATTAAGGTTGCCGGAAGAGTATATTTTTGAATGTAGAGGCATAATTTTATTGAACAAGAAAAAAGCCGAAATAAAAATAAGAACATTTTAGAATTTAGATGTACACAATGTAGTACTACTTCTATGGAAACAATCATATAAGATATATTTATCAAAAATGAGTGCTAATTCTTTGTTTCATTTTCGTTATTGTGAACTAATAATACAGATTAATTCCACTGAAGTTGAGCACTAATTTCATACTCCGAACGGGAAAGTAATGTGACTTTTTAGTATACAGAAGTAGTTTTATTTCGAGCAAATGCACCATTTCACAATGAACTTTTTTATCGTCGTCATATCCTTTGATATCCCTTATTTTAATTACATGTAGGTCCACAACATATCATCAATAAGGCTTGAAAGAAGATATCACATTTGTTTATGTTGCCGATAATTATTGTACTTGTGCAAAATTTGTATGATCATGTATGAATTACCATAGTGATAAAAGACTTTGAAGAGTAAAGAAGAAGCAAGATAGATTTGAAGGAAAAAAGACCAAGGAATCGAAAGAAAAATGGTTAAAATCAATGAGATTTTCTAAGACTCCGTTTCCCAAAAACGAAATATGTTAGTAATGCTCAGAGTGATTTACTAATCATATAATTTGATCATAATTTATATAATACCTACATTTAAGTTAACTTTTCTCTGAAGTTGTGAGATCGCCCCAGTGGCGCCTCGACTTCCTTCCTTTTCTTTGACATCTCAATTGGTTAACAATGAGGTTTGCATCTTCATCAGAAAAATGAGAAATCCTATTTCACACAACTTACAAAACAGTATAATTTATTGATCAAAAACTAGTTCAAAACGCCAAAAAACTACACATTTCTTACTAGAAATACGCATTTATTACATACATTGTACTGTATCGGTACTGACATTACAATCTACATTTGAATTCAGGTTATCTAATGTATTATTGTAGATACAAAGAATATCCGTTACATTTGTCTCAACATCGACCCAATCATTCGATTAGTCGATGTCGATATAATTGAACTTGCCATCTTCACGACCCGACTTCTCTCTCCGGCTAATATATGCTCAATGCATGATTCCCGTGATCTCGAAAGGTCGTCTTCCTCCATCACGTTTCCTTCATACAAAATGTTATATATGTTGTGGTTTACTTTAACCAGAAACAGAATCCACCTCTCTCACTCTAGATCTTCGTCGATTGCATCAGTCTTGCTCACTCCCACTCGGTTGAAAGATCGCCAATTGTTTCAGATGAGTGGTGTTAAATCTCTCAGCTGTCATCACGCTTCTTCGTTTCTCTTATTCTTCT
This sequence comes from Brachyptera putata, assembly GCA_907164805.1. Classification (NCBI taxonomy): domain Eukaryota; kingdom Metazoa; phylum Arthropoda; class Insecta; order Plecoptera; family Taeniopterygidae; genus Brachyptera; species Brachyptera putata. Next base: position 13,956,262 of record OU015467.1, on the reverse strand, counting down.
AGTCATCTCTTTCTTTCTCTCTCTCTCTCTCTCTCTCTCTCTCTCTCTCTCTCTCTCTCTCTCTCTCTCTCTCCCTCGGTTTTTAACGTGTATTGTCCACTAGTGCTATCTCGCTCGCACTTTAATGTCCGAGGACTAGATTTTTCAATCACCCGAACCACAAACTCGGAATGTTTAGAGCGATACAAGTCACATTAATCTTGTTTCTTCAATCTGTATTGATAAATAAATCATTGTTTTAAATTGCTCTTTACTTATATATTAGTTTTATTGTAACATTGCTCTTTACCACACATTTAATTTAATATCGTTTAAAGTTGACTTTTACTGTCTTCTTTTCGATGTTCTCCATTTGATTGCATCTATTTCATTTGTTCTTTATTTTACTTCGTTCCATACAACGTTTCATTACTTGTTTTACCAATGCTCATGTTTCCACTTCAGAAATATAGCTTATGTATTTTTTCTTTTCAATTTTCTTTCGATTTCCCATACTTTTCAGTTCTATTTTCAAACGTTCATCTGCATCTCATATCTCTTATTGCTAGACGTTTTTTCTGGTTTTCGGTATTTCTTTCTAATATTTTCTATATTTTGTGACTTTTTGACCATGTAGCAAATGCCAAGCTCCATTAATACAATATTTGATTCGATTACCGACATTTGAATATTTCAGAATTGAAACTTCAGAAAGTTTAGGAATATTTTTTCAAATCACAATTGAATCAATTGCTCGCTTGGAAAGTTTCAGCCAAATACTATATGTAATACGTGGTACTATACTTGATGAACTAATTGCCAGGAAACACATACGAGTTATAAAGTCCATATAAATGATTCGCATGCATTTTTGTGGTCCAGTATAGAATACATCCATCTGAAATAAAAATTATGAAGGAACGAACTCAAGCTTTCCTGATGATTATGGTTTGCTTAACGACCCCATCAACAGCTAGGTTATTAGGGGGTGCGAATGAGCAGGTGATTATGAAACTATGAAGTGATGATGAGTGAAAGGACTTCTACAAAAACCCATGCCTAATTGCGGGACTCGAACCCACGCCCAACGGTGACTTCAGTTTCTAAAGCGATGCCTCAGCTGACTGAGCTACCGAGGGTGGCTTAAGCTTTCCTATTTCCAAGATATGGAAATTAAACCGCAACTCATAGTCTTAATACAATATGTTATCACATTTTATAACTTACTATCCACCCATCTCAATATGGGTTCTCATGTATTTTTGTATCCCATTAGGCTATTCTCTTTTCAAGTATATACACATTATACTGTTCTAATGAAACTTGGAATATGTGGAGTCATTTTGTATCCACGTCTTTTTTCCTCAGATTATCATTACATCTATGACGTTATGAAATTCAACTCGTTTACAATATACACTGTTAAAAAATTTATAGGATATTTCCCAGAAAGTACTGGGCAACGCGGTTTCACAGGTACACAGGGGGTAAAATCCCAATACAATGTATGATGTTTATACCTGAAATCACTTGGTGACTATCCTATTGAAATAATAATTTTCCTAGTACAGTGTATGCGGTGAACACCAAATTGAAAGTATGATATGCGACAGACAATAGAAATATTCCCAATACCTTGTATGATCAAATCACCCAAAACATTCGATATTATACTTCGTACCTGAATATTCTCCCAATACAATGTATGTGTTATACACCAAATTGAAAGTATGATATGCGACAGACACTAGAAATATTCCCAATACCTTGTATGATCAAATCACCCAAAACATTCGATATTATACTTCGTACCTGAATATTCTCCCAATACAATGTATGTGTTATACATCAAATTGAAAGTATGATATGCGACAGACAATAGAAATATTCCCAATACCTTGTATGATCAAATCACCCAAAACATTCGATATTATACTTCGTACCTGAATATTCTCCCAATACAATGTATGTGTTATACACCAAATTGAAAGTATGATATGCGACAGACAATAGAAATATTCCCAATACCTTGTATGATCAAATCACCCAAAACATTCGATATTATACTTCGTACCTGAATATTCTCCCAATACAATGTATGTGTTATACACCAAATTGAAAGTATGATATGCGACAGACAATAGAAATATTCCCAATACCTTGTATGATCAAATCACCCAAAACATTCGATATTATACTTCGTACCTTAATATTCTCCCAATACAATGTATGTGTTATACATCAAATTGAAAGTATGATATGCGACAGAAAAATCGAAAAATAAATTCATTTCTAAGCAATTATTAATAATCATAAGCAATCATTTAATGAGAAGAGTATGAAGCATATATGGAAGAGAGATTTACAACTTTGATCATTCATAAGATGCTGTAACAGAGAACATATTCAATTTTTAATTATTGTACATTATATTTGCTGAAAGAGTTAGGATAAACAGGTTACAATTTTATAAACATAATAATCTGGAAGTGCGGTGTCTCGACCTCGGTCCGCCTGGTCCCTAGTTTGGTAGACAACGGTCGAATCCTCTCGGCTGCTGAGACGATGCTTTCATTGAGGGGTTAACCGATTTGTATTCAATACAACTACGGTGTCACCTGTATATTGGCTTCACTGTAAGGGTTGTAATTATAAGGCCGTGATATCACAAAGATCTGTTTAACTTTCGTCATTATCGTTATTTATTTCAGATGAAAGCTTTAAAAAGATTTCAATTTATGATGATTTTTCAAATTTTATGAAATACGGAATATTGGAAAACAGCTTTGTCTGTTTTAAAATGAATCAAAAAGACCAAATTTTTCCTTCATCTATAACGTACTGATCGTTTTTGGGGGGGGGGAAAATTTTGTAATTTATGAAAAAAGATAGTACCGTGCTTTTACATGTAAACTTCTTCGCTGTATACGGCGGTATCGTCACGATATAGCATTAGCGCTGTGGGAGTAGAAATATTGTATAATTAGGTAATTGAATCATGAATAGCGAAAACATCTATTTTGTCTGAATTGGATATACAATGTGCAGAAATGAATAAAATTGGATAACATATCACAGGTTGAAATCTGTTTACATGGGACTGAAACTACGAATTTTGTTCGAATAAATTGTTCTGAAACAAACTATATAGGCCTATACAATACGATTTATGAAAAAAAATGAAAAATTTACGAATTATGTCTAAAAATGACCCTCTTTCATACTCACAAATCAGATACTTGGTTGCTTCGGATACTTCCTTCATCTTCGGACTCTCGTAAAACACCTCGCCGTTCATAATCATCCTCCGACTCTGATCCACATCCTTGCCCATGAACGGTAAACACTTCGCCAACATGTAATACAGAGTGACCCCCGCCGCCCAAATATCAACCTTCTCTCCATAACCAGTCCGTCGCAACATTTCAGGAGCCATGTACAACAAAAATCCACAAATCTCGTACAACGGTTTGGTAGTTTTCATTGACAAACCAAAATCTGTTAATTTCAGTGTTTTTCTTTCGCGTCTATCGAGGGATATCATAACGTTCGACGGGCTCACATCCCGGTGTATGATATGAGATTTATGTAGGTGTGATAATGCAGCAGCTATATGTTCTATGTATAGCAAAGCGTCGTCTTCGCTGATGTCTTCTGTGTCTATTTCAGATTTCAGATCGCCTCCATCAAATAATTCTACCACACAATAAAGACTTTGTGGAGTTTCGTAATCGAAATAAACTCTCAGGATATTCTTGTGTGCTATTCCTTTCAATATTTTCAATTCATTTCTACTGATTGATAAGTAATTATCCATTATTTCGTTACCAGTAATTTTATTGATGATTTTCATTGCGTAATTTTCTTTCGTTTTGATATGTTTACATTCTTTCAAAACTGAAAAACATCCACAAGAGATTGTTTCGTTTATATCGTAAATTGACGATATTTGTAGTGGTACACTGTTCGTCTGAAACTTTTGATCACGAGCTGTTATTTTATTCATTTTCTCTATTATTTCAATTTCCTGCACATCCAATTCGAAATCGTCCCAATGTAGCAAAGTCTTCGGAAAGGCAAAGAATATAAAATGATTACCAAAGAAATCCTCAACGCGACTGACTTCGACACACGACTCAAAATACAACTTGTGCATCGGTCCCGCGTCCAGTTTCACCAACTCACTAATATTCGATAGGATATGCTCTATACTGGGAATAGTCTTACTACACAGAAAATGTCGAAATATATTTCTAGGCTTGAATCCATATCGCACGATTGTGATCCACCGTGGTCGTATATTAGAAGAATATTTCACTGGTAGTGGTTCGGATTTGCGATAAAGAGATCCGCCGGATTTGGCTCGTAAATGACCGACTGAAGGACCAGATATTAAGGATGCACGAGATTTCGGAGTTACCGAACGTACTGATAGACCGGATTTAGCTGAATAAGGTCTCGGTGGTAGTTGAGGATATTTGACGAGTTTATAACGTTCGTTGAGACAGACTGCTACATATGACTCTCCGTCTTCTAATTCGTTGATAGATCTGATGAGGTGGCCGTTTAGAGAGTAAAGAGCGGTGACTCCTCCGCGGTGGACGAAGACTTTGTGTACCATGGCTTTGGTGACTTCGGCTAGGACACGTTCCACGTTTTGAGTTGGTCGAATTATGATGGAAATACCGTTGAAAGATGATTCGCCATTTCGGAGGACGTGTATCTTGATGGGTTTGAATACTGGTGAGAAAAAAAGGAAACGAATTTGAAAATGTGAACTGATTTGTACTTGGGTGAGAAAAAGCCTATACAATTCTATATTATTGAAAATTATATATTCTTTTAATACCTAACATTGTCATGTCGGTTGTCATGGATTTCAACCACTGCGGTTCCACAATGAATACACGTAAATCAAATATATAGCTACGGTTTTATTTTATAACTTTGAAAGCACTATTTTGTTTCATCTAAAATAACAATCTTTTCATATTTCTATCTGCATGAATCTGCACACCTCATTCACATCACTAAGAGTCTCAAGTAGGCCCACTGACATATCGATTATATTCAAAAGTACCGTAAGGTAAGATGTGAAAATGTATCCAATTGAACATAACAATTTCATCTAGTTGACAAACCTGGGTAAATCTGAAACGAGCCAACCTCTTATTATTTGTATTAGAAACCAGCACAGTGACTTGATAATTAAAAATAATCTGAGGTCAAAACTTTTCATTTTTGCTTACCATTATAAGAATTATTAAGGTTGCCGGAAGAGTATATTTTTGAATGTAGAGGCATAATTTTATTGAGCAAGAAAAAAGCCGAAATAAAAATAAGAACATTTTAGAATTTAGATGTACACAATGTAGTACTACTTCTATGGAAACAATCATGTAAGATATATTTATCAAAAATGAGTGTTAATTCTTTGTTTCATTTTCGTCATTGTGAACTAATAATACAGATTAATTCCTCTGAAGTTGAGGACTAATTTCATACTCCGAACGTGAGAGTAATGTGACTGTTTAGTGTTTAGTATACAGAAGTAGTTTTATTTCGAGCAAATGTACCATTTCACAATGAACTTTTTTTATCGTCGTCATATCCTCTGATATCCCTTATTTTAATTCCATGTTGGTCCACAACATATCATCAATAAGGCTTGAAAGAAGACATAGTAAGTTATCACATTTGTTTATAATGCCGATAATTATTGTACTTGTGCATAATTTGTATGATCATGTATGAATTACCATAGTGATAAAAGACTTTGAAAAGTTGAGAAGAAGCAAGATAGATTTGAAGAAAAAAAGACCAAGGAATCGAAAAAAAAATGGTTAAAATCAATGAGATTTTCTAAGACTATCCGTTTCCCAAAAACGAAATATGTTATTAATCTTCAAAGTGATTCACTTATCATATAATTTGATCATAATTTATTTAATACCTACATTTAAGTTAACTTTTCTTTGAAGTTGTGAGATCGCCCTAGTGGCGCCTCGACTGAACAACCCTTCATTCTCTTTGACATCTCAATTGGTTAACGATGAGGTTTGCATCGTCATCAGAAAAATGAGAAATCTTATTTCACACAACTTACAAAACAGTATAATTTATTGATCAAAAACTAGTTCAAAACGCCAAAAAACTACACATTTCATAATAGAAATACGCATTTATTACATACATTGTACTGTATCGGTACTTACATTACAATCTACATTTGAATTTAGGTTATCTAATGAATCATTGTAGATACAAAGAATATCCGTTACATTTGTCTCAACATCGACCCAATCATTCGATTAGTCGATGTCGATATAATTGAACTTGCCATCTTCACGACCCGACTTCTCTCTCCGGCTAATATATGCTCAATGCATGATTCCCGTGATCTCGAAAGGTCGTCTTCCTCCATCACGTTTCCTTCATACAAAATGTTATATATGTTGTGGTTTACTTTAACCAGAAACAGAATCCACCTCTCTCACTCTAGATCTTCGTCGATTGCATCAGTCTTGCTCACTCCCACTCGGTTGAAAGATCGCCAATTGTTTCAGATGAGTGGTGTTAAATCTCTCAGCTGTCATCACGCTTCTTCGTTTCTCTTATTCTTCTAGTCATCTCTTTCTTTCTCTCTCTCTCTCTCTCTCTCTCTCTCTCTCTCTCTCTCTCTGTATCTCTCTGTATCTCTCTCCCTCGGTTTTTAACGTGTATTGTCCACTAGTGCTATCTCGCTCGCACTTTAATGTCCGAGGACTAGATTTTTCAATCACCCGAACCACAAACTCGGAATGTTTAGAGCGATACAAGTCACATTAATCTTGTTTCTTCAATCTGTATTGATAGATAAATCATTGTTTTAAATTGCTCTTTACTTATATATTAGTTTTATTGTAACATTGCTCTTTACCACACATTTAATTTAATATCGTTTAAAGTTGACTTTTACTGTCTTCTTTTCGATGTTCTCCATTTGATTGCATCTATTTCATTTGTTCTTTATTTTACTTCGTTCCATACAATGTTTCATTACTTATTTCACCTATGCTCATGTTTCCACTTCAGAAATATAGCTTATGTATTTTTTCTTTTCAATTTTCTGTCTATTTCCCATACTTTTCAGTTCTATTTTCATACGTTCATCTGCATCTCATATCTCTTATTGCTAGACGTTTTTACTGGTTTTCGGTATTTCTTTCTAATTTTTTCTATATTTTGTGACTTTTTGACCATGTAGCAAATGCCAAGCTCCATCAATAATACATTAGATTCGATTACCGATATTTGAATAATTCAGAATTGAACTTCAGAAAGTTTAGGAATATTTTTTCGAATCACAATTGAATCAATTGCTCGCTTGAAAAGTTTCAGCTGAATACTATATATAATATGTGGTACTATACTTGATGAACTAATTGCCAGGAAACACCTACGGGTTATAAAGTCCATATGAATGATTCGCATGCATTTTTGTGGTCCAGTATAGAATATATCCATCTGAAAAAACAATTATGAAGGAACGAACTCAAGCTTTCCTGATGATTATTGTTTGCTTAACGACCCCACCAACAGCTTGGTTATATGGGGGTACGAATGAGCAGGTGATTATGGAACTATGAAGTGATGATGAGTGAAAGGATTTCTACAAAAACCCATTCCTTATTGCAGGACTCGAACCCACGCCCAACGGTGACTTCAGTTTCTAAAGCGCTGCCTCAGCTGACTGAGCTACCAAGGGTGGCTTAAGATTTCCTATTTCCAAGATATGGAAATTAAACCGCATTTTATAACTTACTATCCACCCATCTCAATATGGTTTTTCATGTATTTTTGTATCCCATTAGGCTATTCTCTTTTCGAGAATATACACATATAGGCCTACTGTTCTAATGAAACTTGAAATATGTGAAGTCATTTTGTATCCACGTCTTTTTTCCTAAGATTATCATTACATCTATGACGTTATGACATTCAACTCGTTTACAATATAACTTATATATCGGATAAGTTGAAAGCAATTTGTAGTAAAATATGAAAAAAGAATATAAATATATGTATTTATGTACATTCATTGAATCTAAATGTCAAACAACAGTTTAAGAAAGAAATCTTGAAATCTTTTTCCATGTCACAAACTTTGATCATTCCACTTATTCTGTCCGTAATATAGCAACAGAAGTTTATTTATTCTGTACACAATCATTCACTTTAGAAAATAAATACATCCAAACCGTATGATTGTCTATCGAGTACAATCGTTCGTATTACTTTTTATAAGTGTTAACCTTCTTCGTTTATACCGCCTACACACTCTATACAAGATTTTTTCGATATAAAAACAAGTAAATTGTGACTTCCTTATGTTTGGATTCTATTTCCAAGTCATGTCCAAGTTTTAGACCAACTAATAAATCAGTTTTTTAGTCAAGTTATGTGTGTGTTCATATTTGTCAGCATAGATCTTCTAGACCGGTGACCTGGGCTATACAACAACGTGATTCCACAGTCTTCTATAATACCACTTCTACACAGTTCTGTATCATATATGTTGAGATGCCTATTTTATAGTGAATCGTGGGAAGTTGAGAAAAGAACATACACGTATGATGGGAAGATTCTGTGTGTATCTAGTTATGTGCACACTGTTCGAAGGCAACCAGAGGCTGGGTCATCTAGTTTACATCACATTGTCCTAAGTAGAGTCCATGACGGGAATTGCACGGTTTTCGAAAGGAATCCGTGTGTCGTTGAATTAATAGAGTCTGATTTTAAAGTATAATTTTATTTCCTATTTGGTTTTTGGTGTTCGTATTATTGTGGGGTGTTGATAATCTGAGGAGGACTTACAAAAATACAAAGGTGTGAAATAGATTCGACGATATATAAATGCATTTTTTATATATTTGAATTTTGAAGACAAATGATTGAATCAGAAGTCCAACTTGTAGGATATGTTCTACATTTGAAATACATAATACTTGTTGTAGGTTGATTTCTGATATTCATGACCGTTATTTCCATTCTGGATTTTATTCAATTTTACAGATCATTGTTCAATTAATTATATTCAATAAATCTGCAACGCCTACGTATATTAGTATAAACAAAATTATTTCAATTTGTTTTATTTTTTTTCATTTGTTCAACACTTGAACGGGAACATGATGATCAAACATGAAGATGAACATGATAATTGAATCTACTATAATGTAGGTTATAAGGGCCCACAACATTAAAAATGACCAATATATTTCCAATAAGCCAATCTGACGGATCTACACAGTCGACCGTCAATGCTAATTGATATGATAGACGGCCGGTCGATCGGGTTCACCACCATAACTGATAAACACTATAACTGTGTAAATCTCTGATTTTTTAATTCGTAGTTTCAACTAACCCCCTTCCCTCCCACCCGCCACGAAACTCCTTCACCATTCCCTCACCATTATTTCAGTTTGGTCGATTTAAAACATGTTTGATTTTTACATACCTACCAATAACCATATATCATTATTGGTAAATTATCAATAATTAGGATTGGTATGACGAATCCGTATAATAACACCACAAGAAAGTAGCCTCGTATTGCTAACTGATATCGATCAGTAAAGATAGTTTATGATATTCAAACCGTGTGTTAATAATGTTAAATTGTGTTGAATTATAATGCCATGCGGTGAGGCTTTTGAAGAACAGGTTATAATACCACTTATTACACGATAAGTCGATCCATTTCGAGTTATCGATTGCTCACGTGACTAGGTGTCGACATTTGACACTCGTTTGATATACATCGATTGTTTGTGGCTTTGTTTATTTACGTTTTTCTTTTTTATTAAGTCGGTCATTATTTCTCAGAGTTGATCTTAATGTACTATTAAATAATGTTGAGTCGCTTTATGTTATTTTCGGTATCAATTATATTCACTATCTTGAATATATTTCTATGGATATACTGTTGATGAAATATTTAAAATATGTCGAACGGTAACAAAAACACTTGAGACAATTGTTGTCAGAAAAAGTTAATCATCGCATGGTAATTAATAATCAATCGTTAAAAACAGTCAAATATTCGTAATATGAAATCGTAGTTTTCATTTTATTGTAGTGGCTTCTGAAAGCCTGGGATTGACGTATTATTGCTGACATTGAATTATGTTTTTTTCTATAGATATACTAGAAGAATAAGAAAATATGATAAACGAGAAAAAAAGTAACATTAATTTCAACATCAACCTGAATCAGGGTTTAATTTTTAATTGTTGTACCAGTGAATTTGAGAAATGTTAATTAATTTCGAAACCAAGTTTTGTGTTGAATTGCTGATACAGAACGCAGAATGCAGAATGCTTTTTTCAAGTTCAATATTGTTCATTGGTGGGCCCATACTTGACAATACCATTGAACTGATTGAATATGAATAAATGGTACAAATTAACAGAAAATTATATGCATACTCAAATCAACATAATTCAGTCAACCAGTGAAACATGATGTGGTAAGAATACAAATACATTCTATTTTTTCCACGAAAATAGCGTTAAACAACAGAAAACTCTCAAATACATAATTTCCCGGGATTTATCATTTTTTAATTGTCTCCAAACCATCACCTTGTGTGGAATAAAAACGATGTACACATAAAAGTATATTGGGTGAGACCAGGAAATACTAGCGTGTGTGTACTTGTATCGTTAGTCCGGTGAAGTTAACTTCATGCAACTAGCTTAGTGACTTGTTGATAGGTTTATGTGTATGAGCGAACATCCCACGATTGTAACGAACCAACCTACATGAAGTAAGCGCGGTGTCATGCGACTTGGGATGGAAAAGGAAAACGATTGAGTTGATTGCACTGATGGATGAACAACACAAGAGCAAATTATCATATTATCAAATAGTGTATAGGGGGGTTACAAATCGGAAAGAATATACAAATAGATTGAATTTTCTCGATACAAAGTTCATTGCAAGTGATGATTATTTGAAGAATGGGGTGATACAATCTTACTTTCGATAAATTGCTATATTTTTCTGACAAATATAATTCACATACATGAAAATGGCAATTAAACCAGTACACAACCCTCAAATTGGAATGTATTTATCTCAACTCTAGAGCATATTACATCATAAATGGTTATTTTATACATTGATAATGTAGGCTATAGGTCTCTGGTGGATGGCTGAAAATTATGTGATTCAAATATTGTTCGATAAATTTTGTTTCATTTCGTCAAATCTATGCTGATAGTAAGAAAAATCATAGTATTAATAGTTAATACTTATAGTAACCTAATTATTCAATTTTAATAATAGGATCCTTTAATGGAAGTGTTATGTTGAAATATGAAGATTAAAACAAGGTGTTATATAGAAATAACACTCATTATTAATTAACCTATAATAAAAATATAATATTCGGACACTTGTTGGATACAAATTTTCTCCACACTTATATTACATAAGCAACCAAATTGTTATAGTAACTATTTTATTAATAATCTAATCTACAAGAGCATGGGAAAACCACGGTACACCATTCACTCACATTCGTAATATACTCCTTTCTACACCTTCTAGTACAGGTTTATTGGACAATCGTGATTGTTTACGAGTAAATTCACCGAAATCGTGGTAACAGATTCTACACAAAGATTGCTGCAACTATCGATTGTGTATACACAGCGTATTCGAATAAGTGTCGATAGTTTACAGAACTAGGAAATGTATCGTTAGTTTTTGGGTAAAGAATGTATAAGAATATTATTAAAAGTAGTGCGGATTTGTTTTATTATCTCGTTTTTATTGCCCTGCAGTTTTAATCTTAATGAGATGTTCTGTAATGTATTTAATAGAAACGTTCAATGTTGTTCTTTTATGGAAATATCGTGGTTGGATGAAAGATCGATTTAAATGTGAGCAATGTTTCGATTGGAATTGAAGATAATTATTATTGGCGTCATTAACGGAAAATGTTCCCACGTATTTTTTCTCATCTCCTGAAATTGTGTATAATGTTAAAACTTGATACATTGTATAATGTTATACATATAAATAACCAAATATTAGAATGTCAGGTTATAATTTCAAAAATTTACTTCACATGGTTTAAAGTGTGAGGTGGAGAGAATAATAAAGTCAATACGTAAAGTATAATTACGTTTTTAAAGATTCGATTGAATTCCACAAAACTGTTCAGTATTTAATTAGTAAAATATTTCAACTCTCGTTCTAAATGATTATCGATTATATATTATCGATTATAATAAATAGTTCTCAAGAGCAGTACATATTCGGTCAACATTTTAGATTAGTACAAATTGTTGAATTATATATTAAAAAATCAAATCAAAATTGTGGATACAACATTTGTTTGAAAGCTAGTAGAAAAACAAGTGAGGTTTCATTCTCATTGTTGATCATTTCAAACACTACTGCAACAATGAAACAAAAACACCGCCTCTTTTATGAAAAGTCCATCCTGGAGATTGAAATAGTATCAAATGTATTCTAAGTAACAATACAAAATGAAGAAAAGGAAAGAACGTAGTCTCTCGTATCCCCCAGAATACATTCGTAATTGTATTTCTTCCTAAAAACTTCCCAATTACACTCTATTTCTGTAATAAAACAACTATATATTTCTGACCAATCGCGGCATCGTTGACATACTGATGTCCGACAACCCTAAATGCAGTCCATGCCAATCCATAGACGGTGAAGATAAGCATCCAGAGATATTAGATCGAGGCATAAAACGTCAGAGGGTGGTTCGGTGGGTGGGGGTGGGGAGAGGGAAAGGGAACCAATCTAGACGAACCGTTTAATGTAGAAATGCTGGACCCGATCCCAATGTCCGATATAGGCGAGATCAGACCGTCTGGACCAGCAGTTAATAACCCCCTTAACATCCCCTGAACCCCAACCCCCTACCCCAAATACACCACAAAAATCCTGATCAAAACAAGTTAATCCACCCTTGGTGGAGACAGGGAAATAAACAAGCAGTGGTTTTTGTTCTTGTGAATGGTCGACTATAGACACGGTTTATTACATTTTTTTACCATTATAATTTTTATCAGCTATGTTCCAGTATCATGGGAATCTATACGATAATTTCAAAGACAAAACATCGCCGAAGGCAAAAACCGAAATGAGAGTAATTCACCAGATGAAAAATAAATCCTTCATAAGCTGCAAGATATTTGATTGGAATGCATGTGTTGTATAATAGAAAATTACAGTATTTCGTGAAATATTTCCATTATTATTCAATTAGAAATTGTTCGTTTTATTTTATGTGTTGAATTGCAAATAACACGATTGCATTAGTATAAGAATGAAGAAAATGAACGAGATCGTTTAACTCCACTTTTCTCACTTATTTACGAGTTATATCCTTCTCGTGATCAATTTGCGTAAGTTATTCCAGTAGTATGTGTGTGTGTGTACTAGTAGCAAATAATAACATATTCGTTACTACTTTAATTTGATTGAAAACAGGTCAAACATTGTCGCCCATAGAAACATAGCCTTCAACTTTGCTTCCCAGTTACAAATCAGATGTATTCGATAAAAATACAAATCGCGATATTCCCTACTGTGTGACACAATGACATGTCGTGAGCAATTCTTTATTCGAGTTGATGGTTGCGATCGACTGTCTTTCCTATCGATTTGCAGTAACGGTAGGAAGTGTCGAACAGGTAATAATCGTCTCCGATGCTACTGATGGTGCATTAGGGATGTTCTCTTTTGTTTGTCGTGTACATGCACTAGTCTTCTCTCTCTCTCTCCCTCCATCTCTTCCTCACTCTCTCTTCTTTTCTCTCTCTCTCTCTCTCTCTCTCTCTCTCTCTCTCTCTCTCTCTCTCTCTCTCTCTCTCTCCCCTCTCTCTCTCTCTCTCTCTCTCTCTCTCTCTCTCTCTCTCTCTCTCTCTCTCTCTCTCTCTGTATTCAACTCGCGGCGATCACATGATAGCACGTGACATGTTCCACCGCCGTCTAAACGTTCTTCTTTGTGATTCAATTGGCCTTAGAACAAAATAAATGTCGATTGGGAACAGCGCAGCGCTCAAATACTCATTCTTCATGACAAACAAATTGCAACTTGGCTATTCTTCGGACCGGAAGTAGGTTTGAGATTGGGTCAAGTTTAGATTAAATTAGTTCAGGATGTTTGTTTGGTTAGGTTAGTTAGTTTAGGTTAGTTTGAGGTAGATTGGGTTGAATAGGTTTTATAAGTTGGGTTATTCGGGTGAGTTTAAGCTGCGATCAACAACAACAGCAAGAACAACAACAACAGCAGCAACAACGTTCGACATCATGGATAGATATCGGTATAATATCTATGGTTACATAGACCGATATGGTCCGATGAATAGTGGCTGCATATATATTTACATATATATTTTATTGGGTTTAACGACGCACTGTTATGATAGCGCAAATCTAATAGAGTCGGATGGATGATTAATGAGATGATAGGATGATGAGATGAAGTTTCTTAGGTAATGGGAAGGATATAGTTGGGAGGAAGCGGTCATGGTCGACTCATTGTAGGAGCCATCCCGGCATTAGCCTACACTACAGAGGGAAACTATGAAAAATCCCTGTAAAGATGGTAGGCGGCGTGGATCGAACTGAATTCGTATAATTCCCCTCGCCTCCCGGATCACATGAAGCGAGCGCGTTAACCACTGCGCTGCATGTGCCGGTTATAAATTAATAAGCCCATGTATAATTAATACCATACAATATATCATGTACAACATACCATACCACACTTATAACTATACAATATACCTACTACCTAGATAGGTGGATATATTCAATATGAGCTGATATGGGAAAATTTCAGATTGTGTAATGGGCTCTAGAGTTTAAATACATTTGATATTTCATTAGTATTCTCAGAGGACGTTTACATTTTTCATGGCTAAAAACTGTATCCGTAATTTCAAGTCCGTGTTACCTTTTATCTCCAAACCAAAACAAATAATCTACAGACGACGCTCCTGACCAGAATATATTCAGGTATTATACGTTTTTTTGTTGATTGTATGAACTTTAGATACTTACCATTTCTTGAACAAGAACTATTGTTTACGTACAGGTACATTAGATGAATAAAATATATAATGGGATATAAAATTATACGCTTTAATTAGTGTATGCTCTTTACTCTTGCCTGAATGCTTAGGTTAGTATAGACACTATATATGGTAGCACATAAGAATTTTGTATATATAAATAAATATATATATATATATATATATATATACCTATATATACATAGGGTGTAGAACGAGTACTTGAAAGTTGGTGCAGTCATCCACTTTATCGATTCCATAAATTTTATCAAATTCAATAGATGAAATATTCTTCAATTTTTGGAATGATATCCGTTTCCGTATCGATGTTCACCCATGAAAACATTTTCTTTCATAGCTCATTATTAGTTTGTACAGATGCAAACCGAGAACGACGAAATGCACGTAAGGCAGAACTTATTCCATATTTAAATAAAATAGTTGACCTCGCTTTATATTCCAGTGACAATTTCAGATGAGTCGAAATAAGAAAATTTGTAAGAATTTCGTGTGCAGAGCAAATGTAAGCTTGACTTTATAAGTATACGAGATAAGTCAAGAAGAAAAAGTATACTGATATGAATAATCTTCTACCTGGTACTACTATTTTGAACTTACTTTCCAACTGAGTATTTTGAAGAATTAATATATGGAAATTAAGTGAATGATGAAAATGCACCCTCCCGTCCTGCCAGTCAGGGGCTGGATTTGGAAACTGAAGTCATGTCGGGCGTGAGTTCGCGTTCCGCATTGCACATTTTTGTGAATAAAAGATTCATATATCCACCGTTCATTCGTATTCTCTATATAACGTGTTGTTGGTGAGTTGTTCAGCAAACAATAATGAATCTATCACAATTCTTAGTTTGGTGGAAACATTTTAATTTTCCACTTTCCTCTTTCGTCAACTCCAAACCAATATTTAATTTCCAATTTTTTCCATCAACATCATTCATATTTCAAGTTGGTGCGATTTTTTCCTTCGAGCAGGATCGTTGGAACTACCAAGTGTGATATTTCACAAGGGGGTAAGGTGGATACCCTAACCCTCTTTCTCCCAAAAGAAAAAATTATCAATTATCACCAATGATTTATACCAATGAGTTCAATTGAAATAAACAATTTATCATTTTGTAATTTGGAGAAATCTCTTTCTTCATCTGGGTTTAACGACGCATCGAAATGATAACTGAAATCCCCCAGCGTCAATTCTTCATCCTCTATTCTCCTTTTTCTCTGGATCATCTTCGTCTTTTTTCTTTGTGAACACACCTTTCAACGTCGATTTATTATAATATTTGTCTTACAATATTAACTTTATAACAATACTCAGCGCTAGTGCTGTGACCGATGAGTGCGTGACATGTTGCACTTTTCACCATCTCGACCGTAACTAAGTCTTACAATTACTTGTCGTTACCCCTTCTTAACAAACCGTACCTAACGCCGGTACGGTTCACAGCTTCGTACCTAATTATTCCCGATGAACAACTGATTGATTATATCACATCACTCTATAATTATGAGTAAATGGCTTTTGTGTTTCCCAAACTATTAAAAATATTACCAATCAATTTTTTGTTTACCTCCTTCCATTATATATCACATTTTCATTTTCTAAAGAACTGACAGGTTTGTGTTTAATATTATCATTTATTTAAAAATGTTCAAGTACTGTAAGTATCATAAGTAATGAGAATATTTCTGTGGAGGGAGAAAAGCACCTGTACCTGTTTTGAGAGTAAGATCCCTTAATTATATACAGATAATTGAAATCAGTGAATAAATACAACTTGAGGATGCAAAAGGGGTGAAGGAGTATTAGATCCTTTGCTTCAAAAGGGGTTAATATGACACTTCTCGAGAAGACTGGTTATTTTCAAAACTGGACTAATATATTTTTTTCATGTTCAATTTTCTACAGTATCTTGCTCAAATAACAGCTGTACATCAGATATAATATATTTCATTATAAAATCATTGTAGGCCTACTAATACATTCGAGTTTATTTCCAATTTCAGAAGTGAACCTTTATAAATGAACAACGTAATTTGTATTGTGTAGGCCTAGATATTGCATGTTTGCCAGGTAACCATAGAAACTAGATAGTTGAGGTGCAAACAAACTGATACTGAAATTGTGATTGGAGAACACAATTTAGGGTAAATTGTTGTCTTGGACACACTTGATAGAAGCATAGGCCTACAGTTATCAAAAATGAACATCATTCATAGCCACATTCTTAATTGACACATGAATCAGTATATAAATAAATATCCTATCATTGAAGGCGATTGTGAAATTATATTAGACCTCAAGTATAAATAAGTTCCTCCACGCATCACTACTTAATTATCAGTTGATATTCCAAGCACGTACAACTTTGATTGTCACGCGGTGACAACGGACAATGGACGCATGAGAAAAGACAAGACAAAAGCCACAAAAATGACTATAAATAAAAGAAAAAAAGAAAGAAGAAACATAAAAGTAAAACTAGATTTGTGACGCGCAGAATATTCTTTTTTATATAAAACAAAAGAATTGCTATACTTATCTCATTACGAAAGAATACGATTCTGAATACCCGTTCCCCTATCCTACACCCTTGGCGCACGGGTGTTTCGCTCCTTCATTCATTCAGGATACAACTATAGGCATACATCCACACGAAAGAATGAGGTTCTGAACGACCGTTCCCCCTATCACACACCACTAGTGGTCGGGTGGTTCGTTCTTTCATCCATCAGGATAGATGTATATATGCGAGGGAATCTGCGAAACACTCTAGTATTTGTGTGAATAGCCACAGTACACTTCGTCTCGTGACTACAATATATAGACGGTAAAGACGGATCAAAACGAACGATCGCTAGTTCTAACTCAAGGGAGAGACGGTCGATCTCCTCCGTCACAAACTTAAAACGGTCAGCGTTCGTGAGAGAAAAAAATATTAAGACCAATTTACATCATCTAAAAGAATTACTGAGAAAACTGTGTGTAGATTGTTATCTTTATGTTGTATCCTTTCGTCTAGATTCTATTAATTAACTAGATTAATTAAGTAATTTACAACATAGGTGTTGATTATAAATGTTTCCTATATACCTGATTTCGTATATAGTTAAACAATGAAATAGATGGAAGATTAAATCTAGAATTTTTAAATGGACTCCAATACATGTAATAAATGTTATACATTTCTGTCCACTTATTATTTAATTATGGTTAGTTTTAGTTTCATGTGTGAATTGTCATCACAATGTGTCTACTCATGGAAGTGTACACAATATCATTATAATATTGAATTTTAATTGGACGATTCGATCCAATATTCCACAGCTTCAAGGTTGACCTTTCTGCCATGGAATTTTTTTATGATTCCATTTTTGATAGAACTGAATATTATTGTTAAAATTTTCATGTATTTAAAGAAAAATGAAGTTGTCAATTCATTAGTGATGAGTTTTTGAAATCTGAAAATGTTAAAGAATTATACAAATTGTTCTTAGGGCCCGTTTTACGAATAATACATTTGTTGATTAAGCGATAATTAGTGGATTAGCTTGTTATTACCCTTGGTTACCAATGTTATTTTTGTAATGCAGTTGATTAATTAGCCTAATTAACACATTTTTATTATTGGTAATGTCTTAATAACATTGCTATAATTATATAGGGCCTACATTGTTTGCCAATTGGAGGGTTGTAGGACTGAGGATTGAGACAAATGAAGGCGGTAACTTCCGATTGTTTTAAACCATCATTTTGGTCAAGTCACCAAGTATGAAAAATTATGTACTCAACTACTATTATGATTTGATCCTAATCAACTTTCAAGTCCAGTACTCCAGGAATAACTCCAGGAATGAGTCTGAAACACATCGGTGAATATAATTGAAACTTTGGAGACACAACATTTGGATATTTTGAATTTCATATGCCAGAAGAACATCTATATATATACAGTCGATCTGAATATAGTTCTCCATTGATCCAAATGAATGAAATGAACTTGATATAAAAATTCTCAGACATCAAATTTGTTACAAAAAATTTAAAAAATTAATTATTATTATTATATACATTGATTGATTTACATCGTTGTCATTCAGGTAGCAATCAGAAAATGTGTTATGTGGTTGACGTTAAAATTACCGGGTCCCTACAACGATGTAGTTCTTGATTTATTATCTTCTGTATAGTGGTTCATATAATATATTATAAGGCGAGAAGTGGTCAAGTTACGGCATCAATAAAAAGGAACCTGAGACCGACTAAATCATGGGGTACGCGAAACGTTTTATAAATGTAGTTTCTACTTTTTATATGAAGTGTAGACTGTTTAGTTTCACGTGTCAAGTGTTTAGTTTTTTAAACTGACTCACATATGTACGGATGTTATTTGTTTTCTTGACCTCTTCAATATCTCATAGTTATATGTAGCTTATTACTTTCGAGGTTTTACAGTTCGAAAAATCATTTCCGATTATTGAATAGTAATAAGAAATAAAACAAATGATGTGTTTGATTTATTCGAATATACTCCCCATAATATATAAATATGTATAAACATTTCAAATAATCGAAATAATTCGAACTATATCGACGAAGAATTATTACAACATCGATCGGCAACAATTGAACCTTGTTGTATAAGGTCGGGTGTGAGTTCGAATCCCGCTTAAAAATATATATAAATATATTCATTGTTGCAAGTCATTAGAACTACTTCAAAGTAGGACCAGCACATCTCTCTCCTATACGCATCGTGGGCGATCTCTAATGACTTCTAAACGATAATCATGTACGTGCGATATCTAACACCATATCACGAATAGCAGAGTGTGACATTACTTTTCATTCAAGTTTCTATAGCAATAGTAAATTTCCTCAAAGAGATTTCTTTCCACTTTTGTAAATGATTGAATATGTCATAATTGTTCATAGGTGTGATGTTGGAAGGAAGCATTTATTTTGAGATATAAATTTTAAATTTCAATTGTATATTATATTTATCCCATATTATATTTTTCAATTGAGTAAAAATTTGTACCGACAGAAACACTTTCCATCAGCTATACACCATAGAATGAAGAGCTATATAGTTTTTGATTCTATGGCTAAATATCACAACAATGATAGAGGTTGAAGATCGGACTCGTGAGAAGCGAATGTTCAAGTTAGGCCGTTCAAAGGTAAAAAACTTTGCAGTCTACAATTAATGGCCAGGAGATTTTTTTTATCAAATGAGACAAAGATTTAAAATTCAATAATTTACACATGGAACAGTTCGTATATTATGTATTATACATTGGTATAAATAAACAATCCATCCATTTATTCATATATATATATATATATATATATATATATATATATATATATATATATAACGTACTTAATTGGCGTATGTATAGTAGATTATTATCATTTCGAAGCGCATGAAAATGTAGTAAATGTAATTCAGATTCACTAGAAAATGAACTTACACATGCATGGAAAAAGTTGGAGATAAAATAAGGAGCGTTTACAATAATTCAATGCCTGATAATGATTAGAAATTTTTAACGTGTTCGAATTGTGGTTTTGTAAGAACTAAGCACTGGTTTCACCTTTGGAAAACGCTAGATCACAATGTAGAGTACGAGTGTATACAATTATACATTATTCATAGAGTTCAATATTCTCGATTGGTCATCATATTATATTGATTTTTATACTATCCCCAGTAATTATTTACTGTGTTCTCATCTTGATATATTTGATACCGTAGGCCTATGATTATATTTTCTGCTACATATTCTCCTATTCTTATCTCCCTTCAAACATTCTTTCATTTTTAAATCACCATGCACACTTCATTGTGTGCAATGCATCTTCATAATGGCCTGAATGAAACTGCACATCACCATACAATCACCAGAGGTAAACGAACCTAACAATAGGATATTTAATATTTTTACAAATACAAAATTATTAAACATAGCTATTTAAAATATTTATCTCCATCTGCCAATTGCACTGATGCACTCATCTCGGCAATTTATATCGACAATAATGACAAGGCATGGGTGATGCGGGATGGTGCTCATAACCTTTGTCTGTACACATCTTTTATTACTCGTTTTTATTTCACTTGCTTCGGTACAAAAATCACGACATTAATTTGCAGGCAGCAAGGTGTAAAATAATTCACGATTATTATTATGGACGTATGCAAGTGGATACGTGCAACAATGGCGTATGAATGTCGATAACAGTCAACGGTAGTTTTATGTATTGTTTCATAATTTAGTGATGAGAGTTATGATTTGTAAAGATGAATACTGTAAAATATATGCCTATTGTCGTGGACAATGATCTGGAAGACTTGGATTAAATCTGTTGGATTTTTTTAAATTTGATATAAACCTGAAAAGAACGATAGTACTACACGTTATATAACTTAGTATGCTAGGAGTTTCACTAATTATTATTTTTTTCTAAATTCCGGTATAACTTCGACCTTTTTCAAGATATTGCATGAAAATTGCATTAAATTGGATAAATCTAACAAGATCAGTAAAATATGAAACACGTGAATATCTGGAACTTATATATATATTTTTTCAGTCCTCAAATCTAATATATATTCTATAGTAAACTCTTCTATTCAATTGAAATATTTGATGATTCGAATAGGAAAAAGCACGAATAATATGATCTGGAAAATAATATTCTCATGCAGTTCTCTCACAATTCAATCTATCATTCGGCTGATTATAGTAGTTCATTCATTTGGGAACGTTGTATATGGATTGAGGTTGATTTATTATTTTCTAATAAATGAACACTGAAAGTCATTTCATGTCGTATTGCAACGTATTCATTAGAATAATACATTATAGATAGAATACATGAATATTTTTGTGATTCATATTATATTCATTTGTGCGAAACCATTTTCGATAAAATGCATCTCTCATAGTTATACAAAACCGTTTGTTATGCAATTTACATGCGACATTCTTGCATAAACATCGCGTAAATTCGTTCACGGCGCTGATTGAAGATGTTCGTTTGTCGGTAAAACAGTCGTCTGTCTTCACCTACACAACCAATTACCAGGCACAATTGTCAAGTAATTGTTTCCCATTTCGTGGTGATAAATGATATGGGAATAACAAACACTTTACATCACGAGCTCAAGAAGATATTAGTAGACAGAAGATGAGTAAATTATTGTGCTGAAGTTTTATGTCAATAGAAAGCAATGATGAAGGAGACTGATATTGAAATATGTTATTATATTTCATTTTAAGATTGAAAAACTTTCTTTTTAAAATAATAAACGGTTATGCATTTCCTTATTGCATTTGATAGAAGTGTACTTTCAGACGTATTGGATAATATACATGATATAATTAGGTTTTACGTTTCAATAGGCCATAGTAAAATATCAGGTGAAATACTTCTATAATATCTATGAATTGTTTGATTTTGATTTTTCGAAATATAGTATAAGAGTTTATCGGACTTGTTGAAATGTACAAATTGTTCGTGCTTTTTATGATTTGATTTAAAATCTTGAGCATGAACGGAATGTATCATATTTAGGTATATGTAAGCTAGACCCATTATATTAAAATTATTATAATCTCATTTCATTATCATTTCTCATTCGAAATCAACTTTCAAGAGTTGAGATTTTTTCATTTTGGATTTTCAGTAATTATACCGAATTGTAATAAACCACAAACTTGAAAATCATTTTATTTTTGCATCATGATTCGAATAATTTATTATTGGGAAGACTTGAAAATTATTATCAATGTAACTCACGATTGTGAATGACATATATTTTTTCCAATAAAGTGAAATCATGTTCCAATACTATTGAAAAGAAAATGTTCAGGATATTCAGTATTTTATTCCGCCCTGTTTGTAGAATGTGAGTAATTCTTGTTTATTGTAGATTCCAGAATTTCAATAGGCCTACCTCTCACATTATCCATAAGATTTTCATATCTTGATCATGATATTAAAATGTTTGCCTCTATTTTCCAATTCAAGTTCCCAGCTCGATAATCAATTATTATTGTTCATTCATAGCCCTTATGGGGGAACAATGGAATTGTATCATGTTTTGATGTTATTAAAAAAAATGGATCAGAGACTTCTTTTCACAAAATTTTGTCTGAACTTGATATCTGTTATTTCTGAATCTTTTATTTCTCCTAGTAAACCTAGAAAATAATTACATCTCTTCAACACTCATTTTCAAGTATTACAACCATTCAAATATTTTTCAGCCTTTTATCAAACTAATACAATCTACTACTATACATGGATCCATGAGAGATGAAGGTTCCGACCGACCGTCTCCCCTATCCCACACCACTAACGCATGGGTCGTTCACGCCTTATCCTGTAGCACGAATACAAGTACCGGTATAACACATAATTACACATTTCAATTCCTTATACATAAAATGAGATGAAAATGATTACACTAAGAATGTAATTTAGAATCAAACCACATTCGAAATAATACAAATAAACCGTCTTAAATGCGGTATGTGTTTCTGTACGTAATGTGGAAATCGAATGTGGTTTTTAATGATTGCAAAAAGCGAAGGTCGTGTCTTTGGCAAGGTCGTTGAACAGAGGCGATGTGTAACAATGTGAGATCCTGCGAGCAGGGATAGCTAAAACCAGCGTGCTACATGCAGGGTATAATTCAGAATGACAAAACAATCCTTATTAGAGAAAAAAATGATAAATTTATTTGTTTAATTGTTTATTTATTTATCAATCCAGATATTGTCAGAAGAAACTAGATGTTTCTGGTCACAACTGGTTTCATGAAAATTGTCACGGATAAATTGTTTCACTGGAAGTAGTATATAATTTCACGATCATGTATTCGAAATATATTGAATGACTACCAAAAATGGTTCCTTAATAGGAGGATATTTTATCTGAGATTCTTATTGGAGATACTCTTTGATATTTTCCCTTGTTGTACGATTCATAAATATATAATGAATGGGAATTACTTTGTTTTGATATTGTAATTAGTCGATACGCATCGCATGGCAAATAAATCGATTACATCCACCTGTCACTCAGTCTCGTTTATCTTTTGTCTTCAACATTCGATATGATAAGATGATTATAATCTAAGAAAACAAATAATATTGAATAGATTATATTTTTCCAACATGACTCACATTCAGCCATTTATATTGAGTACTTGTATTAAAAAATTGGTGGAAGTGCCAAGTTTTTTATGAAAACTTTTATCCATTATTATATCAAACTTGACACATGGTAATTGTTTTCCAATTAAGGTAAGGCAGTGAAAAGATAGGATCTACCGGACGGAAAAACAAACAAAAAAGATCTCTCGATCCCTCCCATGCAAAAAAAATGTTCATTGTACAATTTTAAAAAAATGGAACAAGTAATGAGTATGATCACTTCAAAAGTATATGATTCTTTATAGATTAATTTGAATTAATTTGTGAATTAGCTAATATTTATTCAAATCAACATCTATATCGCTCTCTATTTATTCTTTGAAAATGTATTCGATAATTGCGCATGACTAGAATATCTTGATTAATATTCTTAGATCAACGAAAGTTGCCACAATAACTATGGCAGTCAAACATAGTCAAACGTATTAGGAGTAATTTCTTCTTCAAACTATTGTTGTTTCCTATACTAACAGAATTTATACCCCAAACCTTTCGATTTTCCTACATTTTATTCCTTGTACTTTCAGAAGGATTCTCAGTCACCTATATATGTGACTATAGTCTTGCTTCTAATGGATTATTTTCATTATCTACTAAAATATTACTAACGGTAATAAATCCATCTAGTGCAGTAACTATAGATCTCTTACTTACCGATTCTGTAACTTGATTCTGTACTCTTCTCAATAGTGATGTAACTAATATTCTCAACCCATCACTTGGATGATTAGAGCTATTACTATTATTCAACTTTCAGTATAACCATGAACTCTGCTTCTGAATAGATATGAAGATACATATTAGAAAGCTTGTGAAGTATAATTGATCAATAATTAGGGATATAGTATTAGGCGTATTACGCGATTCAATTATTATTCTTAGAAATCATTTATACAGTCAACATTAGCTTCATTATTTTAGTCTCAATTTAGCTTCATCTTCAAAATTTTATTCTTCTGTATGTTCTTATCAATTTTGAATTCAAATTCAATTGTTATTCTGTGTCTAACAAGGCAACCCAATGTACTACATGGGCAGAGATCCGAATAAAGATATGTATATATATATATATATATATATATATATATATATATATATATATATATATATATATATATTGTTTCCTTCGAGCCAATATAATGAAGGCCATTTGTACCTTCATATTTGCCGGAGGAACATATTCCAATCTCTTCCGTAATTTTGTTCATCCTTGTTTTAAGCATCCTTTAATATGTTGTTTGATGATCTCAGTTGTGTTTTACTTTTTTTATTCCGTTTAATGCATAGCTGCTATCAAAGACGAATTCTCAACTTAAGCAGTTGTACGTCTAAAAATCCAGAGTTTGCAGATTCTTTTTCTTCTTCTTCTTCGTTTGAGATCGTCTATCGTGACTCTAGTCCCAGTGACACGTGACTTTACAATTAAAAGAAGCAACAAATTATCGCTTTGGAAATTAGCTACCAGTCCAACGGGCAGTGAATTGAAAGAATATAAATTGGCATGTTAACTAACATCTATAATGAACAACAATGAAAGATGAGAAAATTACGCGGAAAATTCTAAAACAAGAACAATAACAATGTCGTGTGGTGACGACTGGGGTTCGGAACTAGGAGATACCTGAATGTTTTTTTTCGAGTTTTTTTTATCACGAATTCAGAATTACGTACCAGCAAATATAATAAAATAGTTGTGTGTATCCGTTATGCACAAGTCTCCGTTTTGATAGCCATCACTCACTTATATTTCAAATATGGAATGAATTGTGATCAATATGTATTATAACATCGCAATTAGAAGACATTTTATTCAAGGCAATTAAGAGTGCCGACAAATTTGACCAAATACTCCATTATATTTCATCAATTATCATCATTCTATATTATTCATTCAATTATTCAAGTTTATATCAATTAATCTATTTTATCACTTCCGTAGACAGAGTAATCAAAGCCCAAGTGATCAATAAATTAATTGATAGTTTGGTATTGTTGAAGTATTTGCTATAATACATTCAAGCCGGCCTAATATACTTTTCCTGCCCAATTTGTACATTGAAATTCAAGAAGAGATTTGAAAGTGATGAACGATGGCTTATCATCACAACACGTAATAGAAATTGATACAAAAATCTCAGATTACTTCATTGAATGAATGCTTCTCAAATGTTGGTTATATTTCCGAGTTCATACTATCGAATATTGTTGTATTGTCTCTTCTACTGAATTAATCCGTGTTTAACTTAGAATAAATTCAAAAGAATAAGAATGTCAATCTTGCTCAATTTAATTTACGACAACAACGCTTTCCTCTTCACTATAGGCTGACATTAAATTTGTCAGCTTGTTTTCCGTATTAAAGTAGAACAATGCATGTACTCTACACTTGACACATGAGCATTCTGCGACGACAGGTCAAAAAAATGCGCCAAAATATCAACACTCTTCTGTCTTTAAACACGGCAAAAAATAACACTCCCGACTTTCGACGAAAATATCTTGCTCGTTACTTTACTAATTACATTTTAATGGTGGGGCCATTTCGTATAATTATATCAACAATAAATTACGTTAAGTGAGTAGAATTTATGTTGGTACTTCTGGAACCGGTATGATGGTGAATTAAAGGACCTCGTTTGTGCGGTCAATTAAATTATAATATGAGAAAGAAAGAAATTTCATCTCTATTCTTTCCATGGTCAATGTGTACTTCAGAATAAGGATAATCACTTTTTAACCTACCAAATAAATGTATTGCATTGTATGTATTTTATGAGTGTTTTAACTTTTATACCCAAAAATGTTCATATTCATTATATTCATTCATAGCCCTACCTTCAATATTATAATATTTCCAGCCTACTGAAAATACGATGTGAAGTGAAATATTTGATGCTGAACGATAGTTTCCAGTTTTATGTTTGCATCAATGATCTTAAATGATTAGTATTGTTGTATAGAATTGAATTGACTCGATCTAGTGCCATTGGCAAGATCGATACTGTGATCAATTGTTGGCATATTGCGTAGGCCTACCTCATGTGAAATATAATGTTGATGCTCATTATATCATATCGTATACATAATGATTATTTTAATATCATAAGATTAAAATATTTGATGAATAAAATTCCACCAACATATTATTATATTCCTCCTACTTTTGTTTTTTTGTCTGTCAGTGTTTGGAGTTTTACATTACAGTTTCTCCA
Source organism: Brachyptera putata (assembly GCA_907164805.1). Lineage (NCBI taxonomy): Eukaryota > Metazoa > Arthropoda > Insecta > Plecoptera > Taeniopterygidae > Brachyptera > Brachyptera putata. Next base: position 13,928,715 of record OU015467.1, on the reverse strand, counting down.
TTGAAGACGTATTCTATTATAGTTTGTTGTCGATGAAAAATTCTATGACGAAAAAGAATAGAAATCATTCTGGAATGTTATGTACCACAAGACAGAATATATGTCTTTCAATATTATTCTAACAATTGAAAACTGCAGCTATAACAATTAAATTTAGTACCCTCCTGAAGGGAAGTTCAACAATTTATTTCATTACATCTGACTTTTAACTTCTGTTCATGATCATTTAAATCGTTTTCCAGCGTGGGTTTGCATAAGCAAGCAGTGAGATTTGTTGCGGCCAGACCAATTGTCTCCGGTCTTGCATGATACAACAAATGATACAACACATACACTCGAATCCTCTCGAGAATGTAACTCGAAACACCAAACCGTCACATACTTATCTAACGTAAGCGAAGCGAGTAGTGTGATACGACTTTCAAAAAGTTGAAATTTTCAATCACACGTTTCTTCTTCACGCAGGTCCATTAAATATCAAGAAAATTGACTTTTCACAGTGATGGTCAATCTCATGATTTGAACCGATTTCAGAAAATTTTCTAATTACCACATAAACTATGAATCAGAATTGAACAAAAATTGAAGATATAAATGAAAATTGTCAATATCAGCAGACGCACATATATCTGAACCTCGCCGTTTCATTTGAGCTAACTTATTGTCTTGATTCTAAACCACAATTGATTATCGGATGTTCATAAAAATGAATGAAACTTCTGATTATCAAAAATTTTGAATTTTGAACATATTCAAGAGTGAGTTGTTTGAGACTTTCGCGACCCGAATATGAAGTATTAGATATTGGTCAGTCTCTTTCTTCTGAGACGGTTCTATTCTTCTGAACCAGACTAACTCTTGAGAAAGGTCTCAACATGGAGACCGAAACGTCGAGTAAGAATTTAACTTAAACGACGCGATGAAAAAAAACAATATCTAATACCTCATATTCAAAAGTCTTTCAAAGTTTGGGGGAAAATTGCAGTTAACGCACACGAACACACAAGCAATTATAGCGTTTTCTTAAATATATTTTCGCACTGTAGTTTCGATTCTTCCACACATATCACTGATAGTGTATGCTTTCCAACGGACGGGACGGATGGCAGAGGATGACCAATAATCTGTCATCCCCCCTCCCCTCCCCTCCCCACAAACCCCACACCCCGCATGACCCATTTCCTGCTTCCCATATAGCTTATATCCATACCCTACTTCCTTCATTTTACACTTCGGGAATGTGAGACTGTAGTGTCCACTTCGGTGTATATACTGGGGGACGAGCAAAGAGCTGAATATGTTGTCAGTGCAATTAGGAAAACGCTATTGGCCTCGTTATTGGGTTAGCATGATTGTCAGATTATCATAGAGACTGGAACATTTTCTGGAATAAAAGGAATAAGTACAGCAATATTGATGTTGTGATTGGAGATGTTGGAGTTGAATTGAAATGCGATGAGTTGAAATGAGGATTTAGGGCGATAACATTTTTGAAGACCATAACAACTAGAGAAAAGTTGGTGTACATGGGAAACAAACTGAAACTGAAGTTGTTTTTGCAGAATATAATCTGGGGTCATTGTTGTTCAGTTCGAAGAAGCCTATGTTGTCCATTTGTTGTTACAAGTTGAATCCTATAATCCTATCATTTATATCATGTGTAGAATTAGATGTATGAATATGAAAACTTGGAAAAGTTATTTGTGAAAACTTTTCCAATTTGATGTTCCTAATGTATAGGCTGTGTTTAATCACAATTAAGATGGTTTTATGAGAACAAATTTGTGAAGAATTATGAGAATTCACTCTTTGTAAATTAATGTCAAGAAAAAATGATACAAAAAAATTCTAGAAATGTCGTCTTTCATTTTTTGTTCTACGTTTCAAACTCGTTTTCTTTGTTTATAAAATTATGAAAAACAATTATTGTATTATTTTTTAACAAGTTGTCACGCATTGAGCGCGTATACACATTGGGTGATAATTTCATGGTAGCTTATGGGCATGCTTGTTTTTCTATATCTTATGTATAGCGTCGTAATTTTTTCAATCACTATTTCATTATTAGCCTTATATTTTTAACCGTTGCAAATGACGCTCGGGAAGCTGGATCAAAAAAGCGACCGTTACTCGTCGGTAATTTATTTTTTTAGTGTTACCTTTTGAACCACTTCAGTATAAGATGGATTGCTTTTAAAAAATGGTATCTCAAAAATCATAATATCTTGTACGCTCGCTGTAAATAACTACAATTTTGCAAAACATGATGAGATGGGGTATGTCCAATAGGGATGATGCGGAATTGAGTTTTTCGTTATTATGATTCAACACAGTGGAAAAAATGTAAATAAAATTTGTGGTTATAGTGAAATGAATTTTAATTAACTAAGAATACATGTGAGATATATCGCCAAAAAATAATCAACTAATGAAATCAATCGAATTATTTCAAACATGGATGTTGACTTTCAAAATCAAATATACAGAGAAAAATCATTCAAATGTGATAATTGTTTTAATAATTATTTGGGTTGAGAATTCAATTTCCAACTCATATGAACTTCAAATTTCATTTCTTGTTGTGATCCACATTATTGAGTCACTGACATTACAATCGTATTTTTTACGCATCATTTTTTTATACCGTGGGACATATATTATCGATATAAAAAACTTCATTATGCAATGCGACCTCTAAAAAAACATGCAGGTACCCAGCCCTGGGCAGGGGACAGAGGGGACTTTTTGCATTTGTATAGGTTCATATTATGAAAATGACCGTATTTTTTATATTCATCCTATGCATATATGTAATAAAATACTAGACCGGCTGCATTTTAATATGCACGGTCATATTTAAGAGAACCTTCTATGAAAAAAAGGGTTACATGGACATCGTAGCGGTGGGCTATTAATAATAATAAAAAAATCATATCCAGGGGGTCCATTTTTGGCACTGTGTTTCTTTTTTTTATAGAAGAGAACCCTTTTTTATGAATAGTTTTTTTGTATGTCTTTGTTTGAGGGATTTTTTTGTAGTTATGAACTAGATGCATCGAATTCGAGGGAAGGGGGAAGGGCAGTAGTTGTCCATGTTTTGTATGGCTAAAGTTATGCAAGGGCCGTCAAATTTTGTCAAAGTCCAGGTGGCTATAGGCCTACTCTGTTTTATAGAATAAAAGACGCCATTTTCCATTGATTAGACTCATGATTATAATGAAACAAAGACCGATTTGAAAAAAACGAGAAAAACGAATTGAATAAACAAAATTGAAAAACACGAACCGAAAAAAACGATTTGAATTAATTTTATTTCAGTATAGAAGATATTGAAATATCAAAAAATATCTTGAATAATAATTCAGCTAGTTCTCTAATCTGAACTGAAACGTGCAATAATAAAGCACATTCTATGATTCTATAGATAATTTTTTCGGGTGAAAACTGTGATCCTGGTTTCAGGTTTGTATATGCCACATAATGTTACGTTACTCTTGATTTGCGTTACTAAATCGTACAATATATGAATGATTTTTTTTCATTTAGTGGTCCTTTGTTCAATATACCAGCTGTTTGCATAGAAGGTTCAAATCAGATATTCAAATTAGCTATTTGTGTTGATCAGTCCACCAAACAAAAGTGGATAATTATGAAATTTTTCCATGTTGGTTCAATCATGATTGTAACTTTTAATAATGGATTATTGAATCAAATAATTCTATGATGAGGTATATATGCGTTTATATTTTTGGTGATATTATCGTGATAAATATAGGAATTATAGGATAAAAAGCTTTCTTTCATACATATTATATATTTCAAATGGAACGAAGGCGATTTTTTTCGAGTCAAATGTCGAAAAATTATAATTCCTCCAATCTTTCTGATATAGACCCCATACTACGTTTTCTGGAAAATGTGTTGAAATGAAAAATTTAATAAAATAGTACATATTATTTATTTATTCAGAGACGAATATCGTTCTCTATTCTAAATATCTAGATCGCAGTGAATCATAAAGTTTGGGTGATCGATATCTCACTCACCATGGTGACCATCAGAAAATGACTTATAGCCTATTTACCAATATGTGGCCTATACTAAGTTTTTAATTAACCACTAGATGGGTATTGGAGTGCTGCTGCCACAAAAAGATGGACTTACAGTATATATTTTCGCAACTGATTTCATCTATATTATGATAATTATATTGTTATTTCATCAAATCAAAATTCTTGCTCACTTAATTTCAGAAAATACCTCATTCAACAACTAGTGTAGAAAAACATTATCATTCATTATTCAATATCATGATGCAATTAAACTGGGTTTACTATTCGATCTCGATAATTCTATTTTTTCAATTATATATGAGCCTGAGAATCGACAATGTTACAATAGTTTCAACAATGTTACAATAATCATTGTCGCTCCGTTTCGATCTCATCCTACAGACTTCCATGCCATGATATGTGTACACTGAATCATGATAGTACACCGTGACTAAGTGTAAGATCACTGCACACTAGATACACAGCTTGCGTCACGTGACATCACTGCATACTAGATACAGCATGCTTCACGTAACGTCACTGCATACTGGATACAGTTCTTCATGTTTTCTATCCATTATTCACTGATATACTTCATTCAAGCAATTCATTATTGGTGAGAAAAAATGATATCGTATCTGTAATTGGTATTTTAATAAGCGCTAGGGACACTATCACCATTTTTTATGTGGATTTTTGTAGGAAGTTCAATCTAAACAGTGATTTCATGAAATTGATATTGATTTCAACTTCAGAAGACCCCATTGTCATTCTCAGAAACCATCTTCACATAAGTATAATTATTCGTAATTTTCATATTATTTTCATATATCAGTTTCACAGTACTGTTTATACTAATACTTTCTCATTATTCTTCTCCATAATTTCTTCACTAATCATTGATGTTGAATTTATTATCATTGTAATGTTTTTTACTTGATTCATTATCTTTTTTTGGTTATGTTATGATGTGTCTTGTGGCAACTATTGTGGCTAACTATCAATGATTGTAATTGGTTAATATCAGTTGTTGGACATTGTTGTCTGCCTCTTTTAACAATGAGTGACACTACTTGACAGAAGCCTATATCCCATTGAGCGATTCATTATTGGTTAGAAAACAATATTCGTGATAATTAATTTTGTTTAGAAAAACGCAGCATATGCATTGTAAGACGAGATTGATATTGAAGTGAAATTTAATATAAATCTACCCATCTTGACTGACGCTTATGTATAAGTGTACATTTATATGAACTCATATAAATATTTCAAATATTAGTTTCCACTATATATTTATAATTCAATTTATCTACCACTTAGATACAAGTATAATCAAGTACAATTATACAATTAATCCATTCATATAAAAAAAAAATAGGAAATAAAACCCTTTTTATTCATATTTCAATTTATTGTACTTGTTATACAGTTGCATCTACAATGTTCAAAACCACATTTTTAAGGATCTCGGACACTGCCCTGAAGACAAAATCATCATCAATTGATTCGTGCATTTCCACGGTTGACGGTATAATCGCACGGACTATAAGAGGACGTATGTAGTGGGTGACACGACGTTGAACAAACATCAGCTGCATGTGTAGTGTCGTCTGCTCCGCACGATCTACATGCTCTGGTCTGGAATTCAGGTTAACGTGGAGCGTCGTGTAGGATGAGAGATTTAATTAATTGAATGATTCGATTCAGTCATTCGATAGGAAAGCGATACATGATCATTGTTCACATTAGAAATCATGAAAGGGTTCATGAAAATTCATATTCGATATTGAAGTTAGAGAGAGAAGAAAGAAATGAGATGAATAGGGAAAAATATATTTAGGAAAAAGATTGGAATTTTTTTCCCAGACACGAACTTTTGAATTGTTCTCATTTCTTGACTAATCACTTTAGTTTGACTTGTGTTGAATGAGCTATAGGCCTACTTATACTTATATACCTACTTATACATATATACAACTATTCCTTTGGAGTGGTGAGATCGCCCTTGTGGTGTCTCGTTCAAACGATCCCAAAGTTTCATCCTTCGACTTTGAGAGAAACAATGGCTTTGTGTCAAGTTACCGATATTGAAAAAAATAAAAATAACATAATAAACAAAGCAGTTGAATATTTTGAATTTGGATCGTTCATCTGCTGTATTGAATTGTTTACCATTACAAAATAGACGAATCTCTGTTCAAAAGTAATTAATTTTCGACCAGTTTATTCCGCATTATCGGGCGGTAACTTTTTTTCATGAATTCTAGAAATTTCAAAAATACCCATTAGAATAACATAGAGGATTTTTTTTTTTTTTTACAAAAAAAGAAATTTTGCGTGAAGTTGAATTACATTTTTATACACATTTCTAAGAAATTTCAGCTTGATCGGGTCAGCCATTTTGAAGAAAAAACTGGAAATATGCTGAATTGGTACCACTCGAACGCCACTTTTACCCATACTATTACTATTCGCTCGTCTAACAACGCATATATGGCGTTTTCCTAGTTGTAATCAATAAGAAATAATACAAATATCATGTTTGCATTTGGGAAAAAATCCGGTCTTTTTTATAATTTTAGATTTTTTTTCCGATACTTCTTATTTTTCGAGAAATTTTCTCATTCTCTGAAACGAATGTTGGAATGGTACCTCGATAACGCTCAGGACCTGCTCCATAGTTAATTAAATTTCTCTTTCATGATAACGATAAGATCTATCTATTGGCGTTAGCTGCTCGTTTAGGTCAATCGAAAAAAAATTAGAAAATTTCTGCAAACATGCTCCATTTGTTTATACAGAGGAGCTTGATAGCCCCACCAACATCTAGCTGATATGGGCGTACGATAAAGCGAGTTAAAATCAAACGATGAAATCAATGATGATAGGTGAATGGATGTGTTCAAATACCCATGTGTACGCAGGATTTTCATACCCAAACTGAGGCGAGTGGCCGAGTGGCTAGCACACTGAATCGTCATTTAGGAGACCGGGGTTCGATTCCCGCCATTGTCGACCATCCTGACAGTCTTTTTTGTGGTTTCCCTCTGTCTTCCAGGATACTTCCAACAACAGGCCACGACCGACTCCTTCCCAGTTCTCACTATCCAAAAACACCTAATGAAATGGCTTTTCATCTCGTCATCCCATCATCTCGAATATCATTCACCGACGCCAATAAACCTTCGTCATCAGTACAGTGCGCTGAGAAATACCAATATAAAATAAGAATTGTATACTACAAGTAGTACCTCAACTGTCCAAGGCGAACGGACGGCTCTTCTCGAATTTTAATGATACTATTTCAACGTTTTGACACAAGGTTTGTTTTATTTTATTTGACCTTTAATCGTTAAATTCAGTTTTCAAAGAGACCGAATATTCTGAAAACACGCTCTCAAAAGACGTTAATCTTGAAAATCAAATTTTAATGACGTCATTACCACTCTATATAAGTCAGCAACCCTTAACAAACCACCCCTAACTAATGAGGTGACATGTGCCGATATTGTATGCACACACATTTACACACACACACACACACTTGTGCACTCTGTTTCGCTATGTGAAAAAAACTACCAAAATCCACCGTTACCCCACATTAAAACCGCACGGTTTCTTTTGATCTGAAAACCCCTCGTTCCAAATTTAAAAAAACCTGATACTTCCGACTTTGTAGCTTAAAAATGTATAGGGTAAAGGTTGAATAAGCTACCATTTAATACATTTGCCATAAAACAGGATTTTCATCACTAAAAAAAAGTAGTATTTTTTTCTGGTAATGTAATATGCTGGGGGGAGGGACTAAATCTGGCATACTCCTACCGGTTTTTGTAAATTGTTGAAGCGTGTATAATTATGGTATAGCGTTTTCCATAATTGGTTGTGCATTGCTACCTGTTTTTGAATGCCGCACAGAACCTGTTACACCTTATACATAATGTTGGTTATTATGTTGTACCCTATATCACGTAGAAAAACGGTAAGGAACATCCGAGGAGCAGTGGTGAGATATCTGAAGAATAGTGGTTTCGAATGAGTAATTTTTATCAGAGAAAAAAAAAACAGAAATTATATCGTAACAAAAACTGTATGTCATTGATATAGTTGAATGGGTATTTGCTTGATGATAATATTTGTTTGAGAAATTGAATATTTAATGGCCTGATTATCTCAGATAGTTTCTTAGAATGGATAGGTATTTGGTAGTTTTAACAATTACCTTCTGGCCATGTTTATGTTAATATTTTCGATGATTGAGACATTATATAATTATTTGGGAGGCTCAACATGCTTGAACATGGTTGACTACATGTTGTGAATGGACTAGACATTATACTGCTGCATATTACATATTACATATTTATTTATTCATTACAGATTGTTCATAAAACAGGTGGTAATGGTTACTATACCTAATGCAATTACAGTCAAACATACTCGATTTAATTATACTTCATTTTTTTCTTAGCTCTCTTCTTAAATCACCAATCTTCGTTATGTTCTTGATATCTTCTTCTAATTCATTCCATTCCCGCGTCGTTCTTTGTATAAACCCATATTTACCTATTTCTCTATCCACTTTTTCCACTTCCATTCTTACTCCTCCCCTTGTACTTCTTTGTAATCCCTTTCCAATTCTATTGCTTAATTCATCCCATCCTGTATATTCATTCTTGACTCTAACAAAATTGCACATTCTTTCTATTTGTCTTCGTTTCGCCAAATTTTCCCATCCCATTTCCTCAATCATTTTACTGGGTCTTTCTATAACTTTTTCAACCACATCCTTATCGTTCCTGATAATCTTCCAGCGCTTCTCTCTCCCCAATACCCTTCTTGCAGCAACCCTTTGGACGTTCTCCACAGCCTTTATTAGTCCAACTTCATGCGGATCCCAGACTGAACTAGCATACTCAAGCATTGGCCGAATCAGACTCATGTATGCCTTCTCTTTTATTTTCATCCCTGTCCCCTTCAACTGCCTCATAATAAAATTTAAGGATCGTATTCCCTTTTTTGAGATATTTCTAACATGTTCCCCCCACCCTAAGTTTTTATTTATGTAAAGTCCAAGATATTTATATGCTTCTACTTCCTCAAGTGTAGAATCTCCCATTTTATAAATCTTATTCACTTTTTTCTTGTTACTGCTGCTAGAGAAGTGCACCACTTTACATTTTCCAACATTTAGACCCATTAAATTTATTTTAACCCATTTATTAATTCTGTCCAAATCTCCTTGTAACTGATTTTCCTCCCTCTCACTCCTAATGGTGCTATATACCACACAGTCATCAGCAAATAGACGAATTCTTGATTGAATTCCGATTTGAAGATCGTTTATAAATATATTGAATAGAAGGGGTCCAATTACACTTCCTTGTGGTACCCCAGAAGTAACTTTTACCATATCAGAAATTTCATCACCTACTTTTACTTTTTGTGATCTACCTTTTAAGAAGGACTCCACCCATCTTGTTATCCTCTCATGTTTTGTTATTTGTTTCAACTTTGAAATCAGAAGTTTATGAGGTACTTTGTCAAAAGCTTTTTCAAAATCCAAAAAGACGGCAGATATTTTACCCCCCTTGTCCAAAGTATCAGACAGTTCCTGCGTGAATCCTTGCAGTTGGGTTACACATGAGTAACCCTTACGAAACCAGTTGTCCATCAAATATTCCACCATTTTTATCAACAATTAATTGATTTCTGTATCAATTAACCTTTCCATAATTTTGCATATTGAGGAGGTGAGGCTAACTGGTCTGTAATTACCCAAATTTGATTTTTCTCCCCCTTTATGTATTGGAGTGATCATTGCTTTTTTCCAGTCCTCGGGCACAGTTCCTGAATCTATTGAATTTTGAAAAATTAACATTAAATACAGTATTAACTCTTTTCCCGCCAACTTGATAAATTTGTTATTAATCCCATCGTGACCGGGAGCTTTATTTCTATTCAGTTTATCAATTATTCTCTGGATTGCTGTTTCAGTGAATTTTATTTTATTTTCCTCTACTCCCAATTGATGAATTTGATCATTCTCTACTTCAAATTTATTTGAGGGCTCCATTATAAATATTTCATAAAATTCAATACAAAATTGTTATCTTGGGAGAAACTTATTATATTTTATTGAAATGACTGCGTTTATTTTGCAAATTTTTACATGGTAACACTTTCATATTATATTAATTTGATCATAGATTCATTATTGAATTATTATTTAAAATAATACGTTTCTGTTGAATCATTTCGATTAAAAAAAGTCAAAAGTCTATTGGTTGCAATTTAATAAAATGATATATATATATATATATATATATATATATGACATCACATGAAATCGAAGTAATTCAGAAGATTTCTGTAGAATTCATGTCAATTTTGAAGCACAATAATGTGAAGAAACAAACCTTGTTCAACGTTCTATTTGTCCAGTATTTCATATTCCTTATCATCATGGTTTATTTGCGTCCATGATACAGACGTTACGGATTATATTCGCGTCAAGGATTGTACTGAATTGTAAGAATTGTGATGTTGAAACAAGTTCAGTAAACATCATAAATAATTGTACATTATAAACCATATAGCTACGTACAAAGGTGAAGTAATTACATTGGAGTAATTTACGTAGATTATATAGGTGGGTATCATCAGAAATGACCTAGTTAAAGTGGCAACAGGTCATCAAAAAGTACAAGTTATCAAGATAAAAGATTGGTATTCAAAACCCACTCCCTGCAATACCTTGATGTAATTGTTGGTTATTATGAAGTGAATTTTTAAGTTACTGATTTCTGAAAGTAACGTGTAGGCTTAGAATATAGAGTAGATCGATATAATGATGAAAGTCTAGCATTAATATGTCTGACAGTGATTTTAATAGTTTGCTGAATGGAGAATCAACATTGAGAATTCCTTTGATGCCAACATAAGAGTTTGATGAACTTGTATGCATAATAATAATTGTGTGGGAAACAAGAAGGTCGTCTGCCAAATCAGTAATTATGTAAAAACCTTTGTAACTATGGGGATACTCAATGTATCCATAACAACGAACGATTTCGAAGGATTTAGTTGTGTTTCTAATTGCAAATCTCGTCCTGGAAATCGTTGACCCTAAAAATATCGCATCTATATTGATAACGTTTGATTGGTGTCCGTTAGGTTGGTAGACGCATTTGTGATTTCGTTGATACAATTACGTTTTATTCCAACATATCTCTAGGTATGAGCTAATTAATTAACACAGTTAATTATTTCATGAATCAGCTGTTAATAAAAATCATTTAAAAATGTGAAGAACATTCCAGATTTTTTTTCCATTCCCCTTGAAACAGTTGAAGTTCATCTCATACCTATCATTGATTTCGTCAATATATTATATAATAATAGAGCATATACATACCAAAAATTAGAGGAATGAATGGAAACTTCGAGATGTAGCAGTTATATTTGAGACCTACCAAATTATTGTTCTCTGCAAATAATTTCATCAATATCTATAGTCTATACCAATAATTACTCTCAGTCTCATTACATGTCATTTTGTATCAACCCTTGCTTGAATCCAAATGATAAGTTATCAAGAGAGAATCCATTCATAAAAATATTCATCTGAGACCACGCTGATTGCCACTTTACCGATTGCATTTATTATATTGAAATTATATAATCTGCAATGGCTATTTCTAGTTATAACACCGTAAAGTGGGTAATAAGTAAAAGTGACTCTCTGTATATCAACTTTTAACTCACTAAAATAAAAATACGGAAATTACTTTACAAGAAAACCGCGAAAAAAAATACTTCGTTAGCTCATTGAGAATTTAAATATAAGATCTAACATGAAAGTGAAAATTCTACTCAAATACATCCTAGTTTACATCTTGGCCGTTTCTTTGTCCATCCAAAGCCTTCTCGACTATTACCGGTAATTCTCCCACAGCCTTCCATTTTGACCCCATGATGAAAACTCCGGCATCAGAGTAACAAACATACGATACAAGAAACAGATAAGAATGATAGTCTAGAGTGAAGTAGTTTAAATTTCTCGTTCTCTCTCTCTTTCTCTTACTCTCTTATACTATCTCACGTTTCGCTACGTTCGTGCAGCGGTCTGCTGTTACTATCAGTTTCATGTATATATGTATTGCATTGCATTGCTGTGCATTTCGCTTCCTTGGGAAAAATTGTATACATCTTCACTGACCAATACGGTTGTATAGTAATCCGTTCAAGTTTTTAATCTTTATTTTTATCCGACTTCTTCAGTTGGCAACACGTTCATGGGCTATGACTTTTGTTGTGTCTAAGAGCTATCTATCTACACTCTTTGTAAGAGCAAGAGGATGTTTTTCTGAAATTTTTTTTTGACCTCATACGATAGATCATGAGATCATAGTTTACTTTTTAACTGAAAACTGTATGGACCTACTCTAGTACGGGAAAAAGAATCAGACTCAAATTTGGATTTATTCTATTTTTCTTCATTTTACCTGTATAGAGAGGACTCTGAGAAAAAATCGTTCTTAGTTTAAACTTACTTCCATCTCAAAATGATTGACTTGGATTTGTAATCTGATTATTTAATTCAGTAGTTTATTCGCTATACGTCAATCCATTCATAGTTTTTCCGCATAGGCCTATAAGAATTATTTTGCGGGCTTCTAGATGAAATTAGCATTTTTTCAATCAACGTTCAATAATATCTTTACACAAACAAAATCTAAAAACAAGGATTTAATAAATTGGTATTCAAAAGTAATATCAAGAATATATAATGAATATTCTGTGTGTAGGTTATCAAGTTTATATTGTATGATTGTAAAATGACTAACACACAATTGAATTGAATTAGGCTACTTATCAATGTCTTACTTCCTATCATCGAGTGGAAAACTACTTCTCTTCGCTCTGTCATCCCAATACACAGTAATCTAATAATACAGATCGAATTATTGATTCCAAGCTTCATATTCCCAGAGATCTTCAGATTAAATTTATCCACAATTTCTTATAACAATCAATATATGAGTACATTTCTTTTCACAGTGTGTTGCCGGGTCGACACTTCCAACCGGTAATGCTAATGATAAAGAAGATGGTGATTCGTTACTGTCAATATTCACGGAACTATTCTATACACAGCCAAAATCAACGAGGCACCTCTGACATGAAAGGTAAGTTCAAATGCACTTCCTTGGGTGAGAGGCTACGATCTTTGTAAATACGTGGTAGATAATAAATAAGTGTGGTATAATTCTACGTTACGGACAATTCAATCTGTGTGGAAAAAAAAATGATTGACCAATTTAGTTGATCTCTGCAGATTATTATTTGCATAGATATCTATGTATGCGGATGGAAAAGTTGACACATAACACAGCACTTACGATAAAAATCCGCGACTATAATAATAATAGAAAAATTACGGTGATGTGATGACATTATTGAAAATTGTAATTATATCAATAAGTATACATTTACAATGTTTTTTTCATCAACGGACTAATTTTTAATCAATTCATTCATAACTACTTTTGCTGCAACTGCATAGATATTTATATCCACGGATGAAGCCGCGAAACAGCCGACCGCTAATGGTGTGAGATTAGGGGACGGTCGCTCGGAACCTCATTTTTCCGTGTGTATGTTTATGATGAAATTTCAAATAGGCCTACAAATTGTCAATACTTGATTAATGTAGAATTCAACTAGAAATAGTATCACTATGTGCACATACTATTTTCTACGTGAACATTCGATCGTGTTATTTGGTTCGAGAAGAGTGTGAATGTAGCTATATTGAGGTGAAAATAAAACTCATTAAATCAGTGATCAGTGAGTGATTTTCCATCAAATCACTTCAAAATCGGCGTGGATTATTGTAGATTTTGTGCTCAAATGTGGCATTCAGATTTGTTCGCATTCTGAAAAATGAGATCGGAAAGCAGAACATTTTATTTATATATACAAGTTATTGCACATTTCACTAATATCGTACTCGTTTCTTTCTCATACATTTGTGCAGCGTATTTCATCACGTGAAAATATATGAACAAATCTCTGAAGAATGATTAATTCTTCAATCAAAGATACTTTAATCAAAGATTTTTCACTGAGGTATCAATGCTATTCACGATCGAATATTTCTCACATTTTAATTTGACTTACTACAACATACGGAAATTACTTCTCTGACATAGATCACACATATGTCAGTATAAAATCAATATATCAAAATGGCACACATTTACTGAACTCAAAGTTGGGATACTTCCAATCCGTTTGGGTGTTCACCTAGCTGCACATGAAGCGATCAATTTCCTTAGCGATGAGAGTAAAAGTACATCTTAATCATATTAGTAGATGTAATCGTTCTTACGAACCGTTTTAATTACGTTATACACCATTAATCTTGCACCTTTCCTTTTCCTCACTTCCCCCTCCCTCCCGTCCTCTCCCTCTCCAGTATTCGATTCAGATCATTCCTTAGTTCGACTCCCGGGAGAATTAGTTGTTGACTAGGCATTGCTAAAGTGCATGTGCTACAAGAAACACGGGGTTGATTTATTGTGTTGTAGACAATTCATTCTAGGGTAAACGATGAACAGACAAAATAATGGGTGGCCACATTTAAAAATGTTTAAAAATACGGTACAATAAATTTCCTCAGGGGAGTACTATAGACAAAAATTATTCAAAAATTGAAATTTAACGTTTCAATAATTATTTCAGATAGGTAATAAATAATTAGAAATAAAAATTAATACAGAGGAAAGTGTTCACTTTTTCACTTCAATTTTAGAAATTTTTTCAGAACGAAATTATTATATGAATGAATATAAATGTCATTAATAATCAATAATTATTAATAATTATATGATTAAATCTGAATAATGCTTGAAGGAGGTGTGTTTAGACCTACTATCTGGCCGAAGGTCAATTATTTTATAACAATAACTCAATACCTGATTAAGAAAAAATGATGATGATTCCTGAATTCTCCGAAGAATCATATAATTAGATTATTATGTAAGAATACCATTTTCGAAAACAATAACATGCAGTAACAATGAAGTAGACTATTTATAAATGATTTATCTGCTCAGGATGTTATTCGGAGTGTATATTTCAAAATATATATAAAACCAAGCTTTATTTACAGAAATACATATCCAATGGTTATTCACTATCTTTGTGAAAAAGACTCCCATTGTTCGACTCAAACACATTTTACCACAGATTACAGATTACAGAAAGTTTGTTCTTTATTTAGGGCGAAGATTTGATAAAGATTCGGACACCTGGGAACTGCACGGATATTTTCTGCTTCTTTGGTGGTCTTTTAATAATATTTGAGAGCCGTGCTCGGGTATGAATATGTAGGATTAATTCTTTTTAATAATCTCTGTATGGACATATTTGTATTTATCAAATGGATCACATGGGAATATAAAAAAGTTAGACTAGAATATCCTTCTTTTTATAGCACCAAATAGGAAAACGCTATATAGGGAGATAGCATATTTGTCATATACCATACCAAATAGAAATTTAGTGTCGAAGAAAATAAAAAAAGCAACAATGGCAATGATACTAAAGTTGTGATTAGAGAACACAATTTGGGAGATATTATTGTCTGCCCATTTTACAGCAATGCATCCCGTATATTGTGTATAGTGTTCTAGAAAAGAACCAATCGTGTGAGCTGTTTAAAATATGGTAAAATTGACATCCAATCAGGTATCTTTAAATAACAACAAATGATGAAGGTCTAACAGACCGATTGATAAGTCACGCCTATATTCAGTCTTCAATAATTATGACAAACAGAAATTTTTAACACGTTATATTGCATTGATTTCATATACATTCTATTATTGTAAGTATAGTTACTGAGTATGAATCTTTTTTCTTTAATTTTCAACACTCCTCCATGCTGATCATGTAGCCGTCAAATTTTTGTATATGATAAACTATATTGTTAATATAGTTGAAAAATATGTATAGGCCTTCAGATCTGGAAAATTCAATTGTCTAAATAGTCAATCTTCCAGAAATTATTCCTCCAAAAAGTATTCGTTCCATAAATTGTTTCCATCTGGTTAGGAATAACACACTCACTGTGCACTGAAATATATTATAAAAATTATATATATTTTTTATTATTTTATATTTGTATTGGAAATATATCCGTGATTCCTTTTCCAACTCTGATTCATGTTCACACTCAGTCAATTATTATGAAATATCCATATTCTACTATAATATAAATCCTCTATGGAAAATACTCGAAACAATATGCATTATGAACATTAAACAATATTTTATAAAAAAGAACACCTGGACGTCACTTATATTTTTATATTCTATTACTAGATGTCCGGCTTTTTAATCAAATTAGCTGGCAGTTACCGAGAATTTTTATCACCCTTTGGCTGTTCACTCACTAATATAAAACACAATTAGTTGATGGCCATTCTATCACAGTGTGACGTCACACATACACCTTGTTTTTAATCTGCAAGCTCACCCCTAGGCGTTTAGGTGCATTTTCGAGATTGGCTCAGCGAATTAGTGCGTTTGCTTTTTATTTCTCTCTATATATATATACCTTATTTTTCTGGTACCGATCGACTATTTTCCTCCATCTACACCATTGCCGATTCGGAGTTCCGACCCTTTACCCATATGAATTGAGGTGTTTTACCCCAAGGGGTGGGAGTTCGGTAGAGGTGAAGGGGATTAAGGGGCAGTGCAGTGGACTAATGCATCAAAAAGCTTGGAGCCATGGTTTGAGCTTTGGATGGAAAATACAAATGTGAAAATGATATATTGTAAGAGAAAATGTTCGCAATATATTTCGACTCATATGACCTAGATGTGTTGTTACTTTCCCAAAAACAAAAATTGTATTAGTTGAATTTTTAGTACCTAAGCAAATAATTTGATGAAAACTATTTTGATAAATTGAATTGTTTCGAGCTCGGGAATTGGACAATATGTGGAAGCAATTTTCAATTTAAATTCTACACAAACTTCAGAAATAAAATTTAGAAAATAAAGATGGAATGAATAAAAATAGATGATAGGTCTTATGTACTGTACGTTAATCAAATAAATTAGTATAGCATCTTTTTTTGTAATTTTTCTTATCTATATATTGTTATTTCTAATATATTGTATATCGATTACCGATTCTAGTCTGATGGACAAATTAAATCAATTCCAACTAATTAACAAATCAAATAATATTCATCATTGCACACTATCAACCGGGATGTTAGGCCTACTACGTAACCATAGGCCACCGAGTATGATTTCGCCACGTGTTATGTTCTACCTTTGGTCGCCAAGGACAACGTTGGGCAATGTTTACCACCGTCTACCATATAATATCACACATACATATGTTACACATCATATATAATACGTAAATAGGCCTAATAAGTTATTTATTTATGATTGTTGGTCTTTATTTCTTGATCCCGCCGTGTCCAATGAGGGGCTTACCTGTACGTGATAAGTGCTATAAACAGTTGTGTTTGCGTCGACTATCTTTATATACGTCCGTCGGTTTAGTGCGAGCAAACAGACGGCGATTGTGTGGTGAACACACTTTTAAAGAGGAAATTAGCTCACCCTCATGTTTACGATTTTCCTACGATGAGGCTCAGAAAAGGTTCACTGTATTTTCCTTATACGATGGAATTATGTTTTAAAATCTACAATAAGAAAAATCAGGATGTTGGATTTATTTTCATTCATATTGGGTTTGACGAGGCAATATACTGATGATTACGATCTATTGGCGTCGATGAATGATATGTGAGATGATGGGATGGTTATTCATCCCGAAAGATTATTTTATTAGGTGTTTTCTGGATAGTGAGGAGGAATCAGTCGAGACCTGTTGCTAAAGAATCATCCAGAATCGACCTGATAGATATAGGTAAACCACGATAAACCCCTGACAGAATGGTCGTCCATGGCGGGAATCGAATCCCAGCCTTCTGAATGACGGTTTAGTGTGCTACCCACTCGACCACTCGTCTCAGTTTGTGAGTTTAGAAATATACAACATGTTATAACGATCAAATCATCAGTAGGTCTAATTTTAAAACCGACAATAAACCAATTGAGATGATGGACTATTGATTTCTATGGTATATTTTTTACATATCTATAGGCCTACTTATAAGTATAAGGGGGTGCATGCCCGGTGCTTCTAAAAATAGAGAAATTCATTTTTGATTTTTTTTCCATGTTCAAGAACGAGTGTAATTGACTAAGAAGTATATCAACTCCAAGATAATTCTATGGTTTTCTGTTAATATGACATTTCATTTTCATGGATGCGATCAGTTTCAAGATAATACGTGAATAAATACCAAGAATGTGATGGAATTTATTGACATATTATCTTAAAATTGATCGAATTTACATAAATACAATATCTTATTAATTATAATGCATACAATTCGAGTGCATACAAACATTTTGAAGTTGATATACTCACTATTCAATTACAGTTTGTGAGCATGGAAGAAAATAATGAAAATGAAAATCTCCATTTTTAAAAACACCGTGCATGCATGTACCCCCTTAGTATATTCAAGTATGTTTAATTATATTTGCGCATCACATTTTTACGTTTCTTCTCAGAATTATTATATTTATTATATCCGGAAATAACAGCACCCAACGACCGGCTATCTGGTCCAGATGATAACACAACACAACAGACTGTACCCAACGCGTAGATACTGTTTGGGATGTGTACCCAAGAATCACTTTCCGATGCGCCACACCTGTAGGCCTATATGTCGACTGATAAGCAATGGCGACATCCTGTAGGTTAGGGGACCGGACAAATCGTATCTTTGTCCTTGTCATACCCCCGGAGATCAACCGCCCAATGTAAAGCTGACTGTGTGTGTGTCAGTGATAACAGAGATAAGGTAGGCAGTTGGTCACACTATCATAGGTACAGCCGTCTGCAAAATATGGTTGACACGAATCGTTTAGACAATGCAGGTCCATTCACGATTGAATTCAAACCTAAATGTATGGATACTAATATGATTCAAGACACTCTTCTTACTTCCAATCTCGAACAGTTGAGAATCAGGTGTCAATTGAGCGTAAAATAACCTGAAAGTTATGTCCCTAGAGTCTAATGAGAACTCTTGAATATTTTTGCATAGTCTATAATTAGATAATATGAAAAATTATGGAATTTATACAGTTTTGAAAATGTTGTTATCCATTCACAATGAATAGTGCATTGTTAACGATGATGTTATTATCTATATGACCTGGATACATATCGCTAACATTGCGGTTTACCGTGTGTAAGAACTATAGGCTACGTTTTACGTAAACTTGAGTAATTAAGTTTGATTTTTACAAACTTCCATGTACTCCTATAGTGCTAAAGTACTGGTACTGCTAAGTACCAAGTTGAATGGCATCGTGAAAGTGCACAAGAAATGGAATCGGACAAATTATTTGTAAGTTTTAAGTTTACGGTCAAGTTCAATCGATAGAAACGTCTTTCTATTGAATCAAAATTATTGAACTATATCGAAATGAGTTTCATAAGTAATCACTCTGCACTTCTTCTTTCTCAAGTTCAGTACAAAAATGAGCTCAGAAATATATTTTGAATATTACAGATAAAATCAAAATTCAAGATACAAAATCTTCAAAAATGATATATATTGATGTATATTAACACTTTTTTTGCTATAAAGTACTAACGTACAACAACAAGAAAATAAATTGGAACGAATAAACAACAAAAAACAAAAAAACTTCACCCTTATATCAAGATATTAATAGACGAAACATGACAAAATCCTCTTGTTCAAAAATTTGAATACATTGAAAATTGAATGTTCCCTGTGGTTTGCTGTTCAAAGTTTCAGAACTAATGAATGAAATATCCATTTCTTACAAGCATATCTTGTTTATTCACAATGATTCTTCCAGTTTCAAAACTATGACAATGGAACTTTATATTTCAGTAATCTTGTAAGCTCATGTATTTTTCCAATTACGCTAAATCTCGTTACAGGGCTCATAAACTCTTATATTGGTAAATAACCGATGAATTATATGACATTTGTGAATCATATGTGGTACAAGCATTGTTCTCTATAGATAACAAATTTGAGATAACATTGATTGTTAATTTAATTGGTATTTCATGGACTGAAAAGTGGACTTAACTTTCAGTGGTAGAAAAGTGAAAAACTGATATATCTGCTCTCAGAATTATTTTGTAGGTGTGTTCCATTCTATATATATTTTTTCTTCAGATTAGAAGTAATAACATACTCATAAACAATCAAATAGTACACCTAGATATCCAGGAAATCTGAGTCACATATATAGAGTAAACATAATCAGCCAAACCAAAGTCAGCCTACTTGTTCATTCGAATTTATTCATTTATTTTGATTTAAAATATTAAAAAGGTATCATAATTCACTCTTTATCACTGTGGAGAATTGTGGAGAATTTATTTTCAGAAATTGATAATATGAATTCATATCGAGAATTCGAATCAACACTTCACACATAATGAACCAAATACCTTTTCAAAAACAATATTCATTGAAGTGGTCACAAAATATGTAGCTAGGCCATAGGTTTCATTAATGTACCAATGTATACATAATAAACTATAGTTGTACCAACATTTAATGTTTTAGAATTAGTAAAAATCCATGTATGTTCATTTATATTGGCTAATACGGTGGGCTTGGGAACGACCTTTATTTATAGTCAACAATTTGAAATAAGCGGCAAATTACCTTCATTGATGAACACATTCATCACACATTATTATCACATTTATTACATATATTATCACATTTATTACATATATTATCACATTTATTACATATATCATCACATTATTATTATATTTATTGTTTTATAATAAGTAAAAATCCATGTGTGTCTATTTATATTCGCTAATACGGTGGTCTTGAAAATGACTTCAATTTATACTCCAAAATTTTAAATAAGCCTACTTCGAATTACCGAGAAACTGCTTCAGGGCCATTAATCTTTCAAAATGAGCTCCTGGTACGAAAAAACCGTGATCTTAAAATATATTCCTCCACCCTTTGGTTCGTGTGTAAGTGAACACTCGTGGGTTAGTCAATGTGTGGGGGGGAGGGGGGAGGGGGACGCCGTATGCAGATGTGTGGTGTTTAATGGTACAGTGACGGACAGGATGCTGCTAGGGCGTCCAGATGCCCGGTCTCGGCGTCTCACTTATCACGTCTCCTGTGGGACTTTTCCTGGACCGGGCTGTGGGTGTTTTTGTACTGCTCCATTGGGTACTGCCGAACTGAAACTGTGAATTGAATTATTATTGTGAATTGAATTAAGAGTGTTTGAGGGCGGAGGGTTGACAGCAAAGGAGGATAGTTGACGAGAAGATCGGTTCAATATTGAATAATTGTAATTAAGTGATTATTCCTTGAATTTATGTTCAATTTTTAAGTATTTTCAAATGTGAAAAAAAAAATCGTAATACATTGTAACTGTTTACTAATGTGAGAACTAGAAATTATTTACTCTGACCACATTCTATTGAAATAACATAAAATCATGTGGAGTCTCCACTTATTTTCTGAGAAGTTGATGAATAACTAACAGAAAATAACATAGTTGTGTGATTGTACGAGTGAGAAGATAAACATCCATTCGGTCTGATCCAGGATTTTATCAGTTCGTATACATCTGTACGCCCCGCAGATGATAAGGCAAACCAATCCACAAGTTTTTCCTGGCATTTATTTCCTTTCTAGTCTAAAACTAACTGAACAGTTTTTGAAAACAGTTATTGGCTCAGCTTTGGGTGAAAAATAAATGTTTTGATGATAATTATTTCGAAAGAGCTCATAAGAATAACACGAAGAAGTGAATTGGAAAATAATTGTACTAGAATTTTATAATTTCAAGTTGTTGAAAGGACAATAGTGATGAATGTGTTTGAAAAATATTTCGAAAATCGTTCCAGTTTCGGAATCAAAGTGTGTAGTTTTCTAGTATACATTCCATACATCGCAGATATCTCACATATTTTAAGAAGCACACGTTTCATGCGATAACCAAAAAACCCATCAGTTCAGTGCAGTATCTGAATCAGCACTACGTTCACTTAATAATCCTAACATTTATTCCGGACTAAACTTGAACCATCTGAAAACTAAATACAACTAAAAAATGTTTACGATCCGCCTTGGGGGGATTTCTAACCTACGTCATTAAAATGCGGACTTTGGATAGTTGGGTGCCATATGTAGTCATCTCGGATGTCTTTGTTATAAACAAAATCATCGTGTGATTTAAGAGAGAAAAAAAACTAAAATGTTTTATTACGTTGGTTGTCCTGTTGCTGAGATCCTTCTACTTGGAAAGCTGTTTGGGGCGTTGATGGGAGTACTTCTGATGCTATTTTTACTCATTTTGAATGTTCCGTTTAGTAGGCTTATAGCAGGGTTGGATATTCGTAATGATGTACGTTTGGGAAAATGTTATAAATGACCGTTAGTACTTAGTAATGAGTCGCATATTTTCATTGTATTTTAGGGTATTTAAGGGTAATTGACAGCAATTTTTTGAATTTATTCATCCCTATTCATATTTTGCCTTTGGGTATAACATCAAGTTTTTGATGATACAAAAAACCTTCCGTTACAACCTCAACGACACAGTAATGCTATGCTTCATGACAACAACGTCATTTTTTATTACTCCGTTTAGTAAAATTAGTTATCAAAATAAATAATTGTGAAGTCTAAATTAACAATAGGCCTATTCTATAACTGTGTGGCGAGTGAGTAATTTTGTACACCCATTGTTTAGCTGATAAATTCATGGAAGATAATAATCAATAGTTTTTTATGTTGAGGAAATTAAACGATTTGGAAAAGATGGTTATTAATTTGTATCATACTCACACTCGCTCTGTTGATTACTCAATTTTCAGTTGTTCTTAGGAGAACGAATATTTTTCTCGAAATAAGTAAAAAATGTAAGATTTAGGTTCACCGTTTTTGTCATTTTGTGTGATTCTTTCGTGGCAAACATATATTTCTATCTGCAATAACTGTGAACTATTCATATTAAAATGGTAAGGGTGTCGAATCCGGTGTTTACATAAAGAGGGTGACTGATAATCGACAAGATTAGAGATTTTTTGTATCATTGGATTTTCATATTGAATGATGTTCGTTTGATTTTTCAAGTATTCGATTGGTTTTTATGAGAGGGTATTAACCTTAAAAAGATCAATCGCATTGTTGAAGTGGATAATAATATAATATATCAAATTCCCCTCCTTTTTTCCGGGGAAACCACACAAATTATATCCTCTTTTTATATTTGCACCCCAATATAACTGATAGATCAGTGAGAGTGACCACCACTTTGGGGGATGGTTTTCGAGATTTTATTGTCAGAACCCGGTTGGCAATAGAAGCTACACGGAAGCAGTTTTGTGCTTACACCACGAATTGAAATAAACATATGAGAGCTGATCAAGTTTTAAAATGAGAAAACTACACAAATCACTTATTTTATTTTAAATATATATATATATATTTATATATGTATATATATATATATATATATATATATATATATATATATATATATATATATATATATATATATATATATATATATATATATATATATATATATATAGTTATATGAATGTTAATAATATATGAATCAATTTGAAGAACATGTACGGTACTAATATAATGATATGAAAATAATATCTGATAATATATTATTTTTCATAGCTTAATTACATTTTTCTGTTGTGGAAACCAAATTAGGCTATGTAATGCTATATTAGGCTTAGCATTACATCTATATATCTATGGTCAAACCCGTGCTATTTCTTATTGCAAGCCCCTGTAGTTCGAGAAATACATATTTCTCCGCTATACAATTGAAAGCATTTAGAGTGGTCATTGTTGTTGAAACTTCTGACCATATCGGTCACTCTTTTCATGACAGTTGGGTTTGAATTCTTGCGTCAATCAGCTTTTTCGGATAATGTATCATCCACATATTACATATAACCCTCGATGTATGTATGTGTGTGTATTCTATTCGGGGAAATAACGCAATGTCATAATGCATTGTGGATAAAGAATGCATTTTTAGGATTTTCTACTCTATGCCGTTGACCGTTTCTATGGTATACTTGTGTACATTTTGGCATAGGGTGAAATTCTTATTTAACGTGAAAACATCATTCGTGATCATTTCTTATTCGAAAAGATTGAAAATTGGAGAGGAATATATATTATTTGAAGTAGAAAATAGATAATTACTGACCTACATATTTTGGTTTCATATATATAGATGGAAAACGCATTCAACAACGAGGAGAAAATCTTTGAATGTTTCATTCGATAGTATAAATATATATCTATTTAATTATTCATTTATCTATATTATCCAACGACACACTCTAGTGATGACTTAAGCTGGGCTTCCATACTAAACGGTATGCGATTCGGACACCGGAATCCGATTTCGTAATGCGATTTTCAGACTGCCATCTTAAGAGTAGATGTAGAGCCTCATGTGTTTAGAAATATAAATAACTTTAGAGCTGGGATAAAGAGACTGTACACTATGAATTAAGAAGAAACACACACAACTTCCGGTAATATCGCATTCCGAAATCGCAAAAAGTAGAGCCGAGCTCAATAATCGAGAATCGCATCGGACTCGTCCCTGATTGGTCCGATTTTCAACATCCGATATCGCAATCAGAATAACGCAGGTATGGAAGGCCCGCATTAGATCCATTGGCGTCGGCAAATGGTAGACGAGATAAGGGATGAAATTATTATTCAACGGTGTTCTCGTCATTGCAAGGGAAAAGGTATAGTGGCGCTACTGTGATGTTCTGTTGCTGCTTCGTATACAGAAGATCTGGAGATTTTAACTTTATTTCGAACAACATCGACTTAAAGTGATGTTTTTAACAACAATGTATTTCAAAAAATGAATAAAATACATCGAGTATATAATATCAAATAGAATACACGCACTGTCCTTTCCTCATAGTTGACAGCATGGAAAGAAATGACTGTGTAGTTTCTTCATGTTAAAAAACTTAAAAAAAAGTTATGTCCACAATATTATAAAGTCACTCGTTTATAAATGTACGACCAAACGTCTTTTTATTACATTACCCTCTGGAGTTTCGATTTTCATCGTAAAATTCATACACATACACACATTTGGCGAACAAAAGTGCATTTTGGACATGTAATGTGACAGGGAAATGGGTCAGTTAGGGACGACGAATAATAGACTTTACGGCTTTGCAGAACTCCGAGCATAAAAGATGACTTTATTTGACTTTTCCTATTATATATACAGATATTTTTTGCAATGTCATCTTTGGAATTGCTTTTGATCTTTAGCGTAACTCTGAACTTACCGCAATTCAACCAAAACCGTTCGAGCAATCTGTCGCTTTCGTAGAACAAGTAACAAGCTATAGTTATTATAAAACTCACGTAAATTCAAGGAATTCGGTTATAAAATATGAAGACCCATTATTTTTTAATTATCTGGGATGAATAATAAATATTATCAACCGTGATGATTAAATGCACATACATAATAATAGAGAATAATGATATGGTTCTATAAAAACATTGATTAAATATTGAATAATTTAATGTACATTTCAATTTAATATTATGGAACCTTTTTCTTAATAATTTCTCGAATAGTGTACATCACTATTCTAATAGTCATAGTTTTATTAAACAATGTTATATACAAATATGATATTTAATTAGGAGTTGACTCAATCATCAACATGAAATTGTTATCTTATTCAGCTACACTTTGAGTGAGTAAACCTTTCTTTCACAACAATAACCAGAGAATGGTTTTTCTTTTCAATTTCTTGAATAAAGAATGTTCTTGCAGGTTCTAATGAAAGCCCGTCACTTGATTGAGCAAATAGTACAAACGAATCTGTTTACGCAATTATTTATGTTATCAGGCAACAGTTCTTCAAATACAACTAGACATTCCTTATAGTCTTTATGGAAATTTAAATAATTGATTTGTGTTTATAGTAAATTGAAAATAACATGAACAAATTATGACGCACTAAAAAATTCATTCAAGCATTTCACTGATAATACAAACAGGTATAACAATGTATTTATTCATCCTCTCCATTATACTCAACAAACAGTAAGCAATATCATAAAATTTAATTTGTCTTACAGAATTATTACGCTTTATCTTGTCTTGGTAATTTTTTTCACGTATGGGATATTAGTTTTTATTCAGCACTTATTCTGTGATAATGTCGTAACATTATTCAGATATCCATACGAGTTAGAACATACGGATACCCCCTATAGAGATACATTCTAGTACACTGTGACACAGCGTATTTGACCATATTGCCTAGACCTGTCACAATGAATTTACATAGCAAATTTATTATCAAAAAAGAAAGAAAAGAATACGGCGTAACGGAACATTTAATAGAAATATGAATCCAGAAAAGAATATTGGTCAGTTTTTGGGGAAAATAATTCGCTAACATCTGCTTTTATTCAAACAATTCATTCCGTACCCCATGTCCGAAAAATGTATTGCATATAAAATAATACCATTAGGAGGAATATAGTTGGTAAATAGTATGTGTGTGGGGATGATTTTTACGTGTGTGGGGTGAGTGTTTTGGGGGTAGCAGGACATTGAGAATAGGGTGGTAGTCCTGTGGAAGGGGGGGGGGGGGCACAAAAATTGGGGAGTTTCAGACAAAACGCGAAGCGTCGCGTGGACGCCGTAAAACGCGTTCAAGATTTGACTATTGCATTGAATAAGCGAAATGGTTGATGAAGTTACCACTCTGTCGGTGTCCGCGACAAATAGAAATAGAAATACAAAAATTCATGAACAATTTAGCTTTATCATCTCTATAAGCTTTTTGCTATTAGCTATTAGGTTGCAGTTATTGAAAAGGAATTGGTAGGAATCATCATAAACCAATTATATGCGTAGATGAGCTCTATTATTACACAATACAATTTTGGTTTGATGAAATAAATTGTATTAATTATTCTTATTATTGAAATGTTCAAATTTTTGGCGTTTTTAGTTTTAAGTTATCATGTAACCATATCCTACTCCAAATTCACTTTTGCTGACGATTTTATCACTTTTCTGTGAAACAACATTCAACAAATGTAGAATCTTTCGATATCCAAATACACACTTAGATTAGAATATGTACAATTTCATGTGGTGTACACTTTGGTCTGGATTGAAAATATAGGAAAGATTTTAAAATTTGTATCTTTCATATAGGCCTAAAGGGGGAGATGTTCAATGGTCAGTTATGGGTGCGGGTTGTGGTCAGAATAGTCAAGGTTATACTTTAGGGGCACAGGTTAAAGGTGAATCCTATTGTCATTGAAATCAGATGCAGATTTCACTATAAAATCGTTTGTTCGATGTTTTAAGGGGATCTAGGTGAATTTATGAGGGGTACAAAACTGTTATATTATATAGTATACAATATTATTATAGTAATATTATACGAAAAGAACATTCTTTTTGTGGTCTATTGTATGATTCAGGTATAAAGATGACCAATATGTGAACTTCGAAAATCAGTTGATATTTTTGTGGAAAAATGTAAGGTTTTGATTTGAATACGATACGAAATTGTGATAAAATCTTATTGAGCTTCGTTTCCGTATTCACTGCCGTTGGAATATTTTTATCGATATCGAATATTAATTAAAAATATCTATCTAGAATATAGTTTGAATATAAAAAACATTTTTGAAATAGTTTAATATTGAAATATCATTCAAAATATTGTTCAGTATAGCTCAAACCGTCTTGACGCTTCTAGAAGAACAAATAAATAAATATGACAAAGACAAATAAAATGATTTGTTTCTCCACTTGATCGAAAGAACTAATGATAATTCAAGTTTAATAATAAATTCAAAATGTAGACAAATGAAGTGGACCGTTTTTCTACTCAATCAAAAGAACTAATGATAATTATGGCTTGATAGTAAATTCAAAATGCAGACAACTAAAATGGACAGTTTTTCTACTTGATCCATATACATAGCAAAAATATACAACCCCGTGTTTTTGCCAAGTGCCATATAAAAGCGTGCCAATCTGTTTGATTACCACGGAGGGCGTTCAATCCGGTAAGCTTAGACGCACGGTTAAGCTCCCCTTTTTTGGGAGTGAAAAGACTATTTGTATTCATATGGGATTTATTTGTATCGAGAGTAATTTCGTTTTGGAAAAATGTCCGGCAGTTGATAGTGTACGCGTTGGACACACGTTAGATTGATCGTATTCATATATTATATTGTTACAAATAACCCTGAACTGTCCTTTGGGTATTCATTGTTCGGACCGTTGTGGACGATTTTGATTGATAACAGTTCCGTAGTGAAATTAAGGAAAAAAGGTTGAGCTATTAATCGACAATAGATCCATGTAATAACTTCCAAAAATGTGTGTAATATATATTTATGTGTTGATTTTTCCTTCTTGATTTTCTCTGTATATTTTTGAACAACTAAACACGTTGTGAAACGGGTTGAACAGAAAATTCCCATGAAAAATATATATACATTTTTGCCAAATATTTGTTCGTGTTGTAGATTAATTAATTTCTAGTTTTAACTATGTATGACATATGTATTCCATTGTGATATTATTTCTGATATTCCAAGTGATTAATTACATCATTGATATTTTCTATCCTCATTTATGATGATAATCTAGTTTCATTTAATGATGATTGCATGAAACAAAACTTTCATAATGATGAACTACGTTAATCACTATGAATATGAATTCAAATTCAATCATCAATATCATTAAGAAGATTACCCAGAACTAATTATTCTCATCTTATGATATAAAATCGAGATGATATCTGAAATGTATATACCTACAAGCATTTCCATAGTGAAAAAGTCGAAGTGATCAGTGTGACATATTTCTGTATCTTTCATCCAGATGTACTCAATTCCTAACATATTGTTATAAAAAATCTTTCGACATATAGGCCTACCAAATGCATACCAACATTTTCCACATTGATTGATTACACCAAATAATGGTCAATACTTGATAGTTACGTACTTGTGTCTTTTTTACACACAATAACACAATTTCTATCCATCAGGGTGCTTCACAACAGGGAATCAAGGGTGCTGTTTCTTTTTAACCCACCTAGAATACTCACCCTTAATTTAACAACGTATGCATATGAGTGTATATAGTGACCTCGGTTCTCTCTTTTATATAATATATTATAAGAGGAATGGACAATGCAATCAACCCCTAAAGCGAGCTGGGATGGACACCGCCCTAGACGAGAGATTAGGGGTATGTTTGACGGCAGCTGCGAGCACTGGCCAGCGCCTGTTAGACTTTTTGATCGCTTTCTTTTCCTGTGTATCACACCCACGTCTTATTGGGGAGTGTAATGAATATCTAGATGGCTGTGACATCCTGAAGTGTGGTTGGTTAGATGATGGATGATTGAAGGACATCACAACCCTGAAACTATATTTTAACGAATAATGACGGTATTTATTCCTCTAATTTCAGAAAAAAAAATAGAAATCTAAATATCAATGTCAGACATTTTAATCAATTCATTTGTCCTCAAGAACCCGGTCTTTTTCATGAATCGTGACGTAGACATTACTCGATTCTCGTCATGTTCCTATGAGAAATCGGTAATGCTTCATGGACAAAAAAATGACCAATAATTTCTGAAATTGAGTTGATGATTTCTAGTTATCTCTCAAATTTGCTAGGGTTGGGATGTCCTTTAAAGTGACCATCAGAAAGCGAGTTTGTTATGTTAGTGTTACCATAGTAACAAGAAAAGTTGGGATAAACAAACTGATACCGAAGTTGTGATTGCAGTTCACAATTTGGGTGGGATTGTTCACAGATTTCAATAATGTGTGACGAAAACTGGAAACAAGTCGATGGTCAACTTTAAGTATCAACTGAATTAGGTTTTGTAATTAAGTACAGATTGGAATCCATATTTGCGCTGAAAGTCATCCCAAGATACTATAAGTATTATAATAAGTATTTCCTAAGATACTAAGCAAGATGAAATTCTCAGAACATTAACTGAATGCAGAGTAGCCACGCTTTGGAACTCTTCAATATAAGTAGTATTGTAGAATGTAGAGTATATGGGTGTAGAGAGAGAATGTCATTTTATTGTGACGGCTGTCCGCAATAGCGGGATACCAAGATGGTACAGCGTAAAAATCAATACATTAGTACAATGGTTTTACAAAATTGATACAAAATTGATTACAAAAATCCTGAAATATTATAAAATTAATTTAATTAAAGGTATATAACAAAAGTATGAAAATGAAAGAAGATATTATTAAGATTATTTAAAAATTGAAATTATTTGAAAGAATATAAATGGTGCTGTAAAAGACCTACTGAATTTATCAAAACTGAAAGTACAATACTTCTTAATAATACCTTCCTTGGGATGTTGTATGTATTGAGAAAAGTTGATAAAAATGCAGGAACTGTGCCACGAGCTCCTACCATTAATCCCACTACATCCCAGTACTTGGCATCAATTTGAATGGAATACTGATTCCCATTGTGATATGCATTTTGATATTTTGATAAGTAAAGTGTGATTTTCATGAGTAAACTATGATTTTATGTAATTTGATCTACCTTCATCGTTCTCGGTTATACAAGCAGATCCTGGTTATATAAAGAATACAAAGTATAGACAAATCAGAAATAACTTATATTAGCACATTTATTTTTTAATTGATTCTCATGTTTTCTCATGAAATGAATAAATATTTTGATTCTTGAGTGGAAGCTAGTGATATTTATATTATCAGTTATTTCCCCAGTGTTTTGATCGGAAGCTATGAAGAAGATGACTCTACTGTTTTAGTAGACAGAAGGTCAGCTTTTAGGGGTGTAAAGAATAGACCAGCGCTCGGTTGGGGGTGGGTTAGTTCTTTGGACGGACGCTCGGATAAGGGATGAACAGTGCGTGGAGAGAACAATATATTCATAGGGGTGGATTAACCGTGTAGGAGTGAGAGCCTACTTTTCTGACCAGTTATTGCGTATTCTAATACTTACTAAATAGTCCCTCATTATGTCTATATATTTGTATCTCTCTCTCTCTCTCTCTCTCTCTCTCTCTCTCTCTCTCTCTATATATATATATATATATATATATATATATATATATATATATATATATATATATATATATATATATAGGCCTATATATATATATATATATATATATATATATATATATATATATATATATATATATATATATATATATATATATATATATATATATATAAGCTACGATTTTTGACATCTTGGCGTGATAATAATTCAGAGACCGAAAATTATCGGAAACAAAATGTAAATTATTACAAATTATTCTCAAATTTACTATCAATTAAGATTCAACCTATTTTCATCTGCAGATAAAATTCAATATAATGATGCACCAATGAGTATTCAACAATTCTTCATTCGAATTTATCAGTGACTATTATACCATCGAAATGAGTAGCAAAAAATAGTGTTTTCTATACATGAATTTTTGCCGACACAGTTTATCTGAGTTTAGACCTGAAATCAGTTTGATTTCATGAGGATCTGAGTCGATAAGGTAGCATAGCTAGACACAAGGTGGAACTACTTTATCGACTCCGATGAAGATCTAGCCATATGTATTCTCGTTATATAGAGCAATCAACTGAAAATAAATTGAGACCAGTCAAATTCTTCTTTCTGCGTACCTAGAGGAAGGAGTATACATCAAGGCCCATATAGCCAGTACCAAAATATATGTAAACCCTTTCTCAAAATCCCATGTAACCTATACTTATTAAGCCAAGCTATTGTTATTAAGAAAAAAGGGTAGTGCAATTGACCATGATTTTAACTTCCTTTGTTCGGTTTACACTCGACATTTACATCCTATGAATACGTCCAGTATATATCCTATTCTTTCTGATTCTATTGAAGTACAACTGACCATCTATTATGTAACCCTCTAGCTACTATGGGGCTCTAGCATTGACTGTAAGGTTGTCAAATATAATTATATATCATGTTCTATCGTCAGCTTAGCTATAATGTATAATTAATATTTTTCTCTAAACTTTGTGCTATACGGGAATAATTGTTGCGGAGGTTATGTCTGCTACATAATCATGTACGCTCGTTATCAAATATATTCAAATGGAAATTTAAATGATCGAATTTATAATGTACTTATAGAAGCGTTATGTATCTAAATACAGTTTTCCTCCTTTAAGCATCAGGTATCAAGCGTTCACATTTATCATTAGGCATTAATTTTAAGCACATTTCGCTGCTTGCAAATTTTATCTTCCGTTACAAAACCAGTCAGATTAACCATCTATAATCATCAATTAATACATCATTATTCGTCTATGGATATAAATATAGGATGTGAAAAATATGTTTTCACTAATTGGTTGGAATTAGGTGACTGAGAAGTATATGAAAGATTGTAGCTCAATTACCTACAATTTGCTTGACTGAATTAACTGAAGGGTTCTCAATTTGTACGAAAAAAAGGTACTTACTTGCTTGTTGAATAAATCATGGAATTAAAAATCCAATCCTATAAAAACTTACTAATTGATAGTAATAATACTATTCGATTTATTACCACTCATCGAACCAAATATTGATGAGTAGTTTTACTCTCAACTGTTTTCGATCAGACAGTCATAAAGTGACGCTTAAAAACTGAAGTTATCGTTGGGAGTGGGTTCGAGTCCCGCTTGAGGCGTCGCTCCACTTATCACCACTTCATAGTTTCATTATCATCTGGTTATTCGTACTCCCAAAAAACCTAACTGTTGATGGGGGTATTTAAGCAAACAATTATCAACAATGACCGTGTTCCGTGAGACCGAGTGTACTGTAACGGCTGGTAGATGCGTACTTAGATTGGAGAACACTGGATGGATTTGATTAATTAGATTCATCATTACTGAGTAGATAATATAGTATTTCACAATGACGACAGCATTATTCTTCAGTGGATATTTTTACTATTCGCTGCTGTTAAGTCATTGTTAAAAGCTGATATTGCAGGCTCATTTTGTAGAATCGAATTGAAGAGAGAAATGAAATACGATAAAAATGTAGG
The DNA here is from genome assembly GCA_907164805.1 of Brachyptera putata. Taxonomy (NCBI): domain Eukaryota; kingdom Metazoa; phylum Arthropoda; class Insecta; order Plecoptera; family Taeniopterygidae; genus Brachyptera; species Brachyptera putata. Next base: position 13,895,343 of record OU015467.1, on the reverse strand, counting down.
GAAAGATGACTATTAAGGAGCACATTTGGATCAGTGCCCTTTGTTTATTGATAATAACAAACAAAAATATAATATTTACCTATGATTAGGACTTTTGATTAGAACTCGGTAAAACATATTTATCAATTCGGTTATTAAGATGGTGGCAAAGATAAAGGATAAATTTTGAGTATAGGCCTATGTATTCGGTGAATATAAAAGGGTTTTCTTTCGTGTATATTTTTTCGATATGTTCATCATTCAACTATGAACAAAATTGAATATTTTTCTTCTCAAATTCTTTCGTTTCAATCTGTTCGTTTTTTGAGAAATGTTATAAGATTTGTCCATTCCTAAAGGAGCATTTAATCAAATGACGTTTCTATAAATATATACAATTTAATATCTAAAAATAAAACTCTCATTTATTAAACAAGCATGTAATTAGACAATCTCACCATACGTTTCAACCCCTTCAATAAATTCCAACTCGTATTTATTTTATTTACGTTTCAACATTTTTTTTCACTCTGTTTTTTTCGGTGGTGTGTTTTTTCCGCGATTCTGTTTCCGTTCTTGGTAGATGCTCGTCTGGCCCCACCACCATTTATGGTGTCGGCCATGTCAGAGATTGTGTAGCTAGTGCATTTCCAAACAACTTAGAAGTCAAAGAGAGGAGCAAACTCACCATAAGCTGATACACGAGGAATTAGGACACACGATTGTATGTATGTGTTGTATATTCTATATGTTCAGTTTTTTAATACCATAATGAGTGATAAATATATTCTGACTTTATTCATTCAATATGTAATATTATGACTCATGAAATTTAATCTGGTTATCAAGATTGAAAATGAAAATGTAACTTATTTCGGATGGAAATGAGATGAATGTATGAGAAATGTATGAACGAATCAGTAAGAATTACTAAAATGAATATATTTTCAGCATTTTTTTCAATTTGAAAAACCTTTTTCGAAAAAAAATACGAATTTGTTCGTAAGTCTATCATCTTAGTATTAAAATATTATGAAATATAAAAACATGAGTTATATTCAATGTTAAAAAAAGTTCAATAATAAAAGTTTGTGATATTTTACGAATATTTTCTACACCTATACTGTGTCCAACGGAAGTGAGTAACTCAATATCATAGATTTTGATATATTTACCTAACAAGTTAAATCCACACAACCATGACTTAAATAGTGGTGACGTGTGACACGGTCGACATACTCACGAACTATTGATACACGCCAATTAAACTGTCCCTGCATTGTGAAAACACTTTCAGAAACATTTGGCTGCACTCAAAAAAGCCTCAAGGCATACTTTTGTACAACATAAATGTACAAGAAAAATATGTTCAAACCTCTTTACTGAAGTTTAAATACAATCAAACGGACACTTACACGTATATAAAAATAAATATACAACACATTCTATATTTTCTTCAATATCAAAAATAGGATGTGCTAGATTCATTGACAATGCACAAATTATGTACGCAGTATTTCCAAGAATTAGCCCTTAAGCTTGATACATTCGGTCAGTAACGCGCTGTGAACTCGCCTATAAGATTTAATTGTTGCAGATTCATTTTGTCGAGTCATTAATTATGTTTCATTCAACCAGTTGAGAAGGTGTTCGACTCGAACCCATGACCCATCGAGACAAAGACTATTATCATGTAATTCAATTAAATCCAGTTACGAGACAGCATTAAGGGGTATTGGATGAGATGGGTAGAGACATGTTTTAAACAAAGTTTATGTGAACTTTTGATATATTATTATTGTAATACTCATAACTGTCTATATGATTATACATACATATTATACGCTTAATCAGAGATTATAACAAGGTATGAAAGGTATTATAAAATTATTATAAGAAAGCAATTAAAATAATTTTATATCATTTCATTGTTTGGAATAATCATAAATGAACGATTCATCGATTAATCAGAGTTACTTTCGAAATAATAATACAGTGCATAGTTGGGTAATTTGATAATGGTGTTGTCATTTTGTGGCGATAAATATTGTAATATTATGTTGAAAATAAGTGGGTGTACAATATTCGTATTCCTCATTTCATATTTTTGAAAAACATAATCTTTTATTTTTATCAATGCATTCAATATGTTCAATTACGCTTTTAAATATAAGAAGTGTTCTCTTTACTTTGTAACGTCTCAAATATATTGTTGATATCTTTGAGGTGAACCTACCCAACACCTCACGCGGTGCGTAAGGGACGCCGCCCCCTCTGCCCCCCCCCCCCCCCCCCCGCCAAGCAACCCCCTCTTGGCAGCCGCTTCGAGAGGTCTGGACGCGCCCGAAGCTAAAATTAGCAGACATTCTGGCCAAAAGGGGTGACTACCAGCCCTTGAGCGCTCCACAGACAAATGTCTTCCTAAAACCATTATAACCCAATGTAACAGTCGTTTGAAAAGCATGCATCGTTATGTTGGGAATAGTATTTTATTTATTCTTTTAATAACATCGAAACTTGATACAAAATCATATTTTACCAATCAAGGCTATGGAGGAAAGTAGGATCGTTCGGACAGGGCACCAGAAGGTCGATTTTGATTATTTATAATTTCCAAAATTGAACTTTGATACCAGGACTGCGCTGTCTGTGATCATACTTTTTCGTCGCAGATACAAGTCTTCAGTATATTCAGTAACATTATTGGTCATTTGAGACGCAGAAAATCATTTGATGATCGATAGAACTCGATCTTTCTTTCTCGAAAAGGAAATTTATATCACATGTTTAATTTAAAAAAATTGACATTTTATCAAGCATTTTTTTTCAATATTCGTTGCATTAGAAAGATAATAGCCTCAAATATCTATACTCAATGATTTGAATTCATGTAATTATAAATATTGGGGAACTCAAATTCAAGAAATATCTAGGATGTGGTGTAAATAGTTTGGATGATTCTATTCAAGCTCGATAAACATGGTGATCAGTGACCATCATAAAACAACCAATTATCATCTTTTCTTTTTTTTTCCATTTTTCTTTTCTTTTCTTTTTCGTATCATATCTGTGTGTTTTTCTGTTCGTTTGTTCTTAAGCAGTGCTACACAGGTCGCACGGTTTGACTGATCAGCCTGAAATGTTTTCCTGACTCGCGGAATTATCTGAATTAGAAGTGTATATAGCTGTTTTTGGACAAATGGTTATACCATTTTTGAGAAACACCATCACAAAAAAAATCTAAAAAAAAACTGAAACCTAATAAAATTAGGCTAGTCTTCAAGGGCTATATTAGCAAACTATAAGTCAAGTTGATTTTAATACAAACACAGTATGAAGGTACACTCAATTCAGAGAAGAATAAAACTGTAGTAAATGTGTCCCATAAAACCATTGTAACACGGCATTACAAGTTTACACATTTTTATGCCTCTTGAATTCACATTTAAATTCGAAAATTACGTATTATTTTATGTAAATTGTTAAAATTGCCAGACGAGTATGTGAACTATGCAGTGTAGTAACTTGTAGAGAAAATGTTGAAATTTAAAGACTTGCCAAGTAAAATTGAATTTATCGACAACTTTAGTGTTTTGTAAACTTACGTTTTATTATGGATAGTTAAAGTGCTCATGTCAACTCAGGTTCGAAACATTTTATTTATATTTATTATTTTCTCTTGTAAATTGGGTACTAGGATGAAGATTTAAGTATTCCAGTAATAATGTGAAATTTATATTCATTACTGTGGCTTTTTTGCGTATTAGTTTCACTAACATTTACATATGACCATAAATAGTGAATTTTACCATACTGAATGGTGGCTGATTTGTAATTTTGTTATGTTTTTATTGTTGTGTTTATTTATTCATTTAATTTGTTCAATGGTCATTATGAAATACATATACCATTAAATTTTGATGATGATCATTTATAAATACACTAACAAACTACCATACACTGGCCTGCACATGCACTAATTAACTCTCACACTAAAGAGAAGAAACAAAAACTGTAAAATGTTTTATTACTGTACGCATTTGATTGAGAATAAGTCAACGTCCCTCCTATCCTACACCACTGCCGTACGGGTGGTTCGTGCCTTCTTAATCCGTGGATACAGATATAGTGATAATTACCAACATAGGCTTTCGTGCATTGAAATCTATAATTATGCACACATTGAATTTAGTGTGTTTTTTGGACGAAGGTTATTGATACGTAATAATAATAATAATAATAATGATGATAATAATTGTCTCCACATACAATAACTATATATGAAGCAAATTTACATTATGTTATCGGAGGGTGTCAAGACATTTAATTCAAAACAATAGATAATTATGATACGTTCCATGATCTAGGCATATACCTATGAAACATATGATTGACTAAGTATCATTTAAGAGACACCACGTCATTATGTTAACATTATATTCATTCAAAGGATAATAAGTTTCTCATATCAGAAACTTTCATATTCAATTCTAAATAGATACGATAAAGTGTGTCATAGAAGGGTATAACATTTTTGAAACGTATGGTATCAGCGTCGGTTGCACCGTTTCATTCCTGAGAGGTGTCAAACGAAAAGCGACGTTCGTAAACAAGCAAGACGCCGCGACGCGCTACCCTAACATTCGACGCCATGACGTCATGATCTAACAGCTCGACTCGTCCAACCGTCTACAATAACACATAGACAAAGACATCCGTTCGAACCCTCTCAAGCACTTTCGCTTCAACACCACTGTCCCCTTCTTCGAGTAGTCGCTACTCGCAGTTACTGTGGGGCTAGTTTGAGGATTGTGAGCTAAAATTAGTCTTTTAAATACGTTAAGTCCCCAACAAAACAAAACAAAAAAAAAAATCCCTTCGTAGGTTGTTTATATGGCGTGTGAGGAGGACAGGATGCGAGTCTAGGCGGTCGTGACTGAGGTCAAGTAGGGGTCACTCCAGAAATATATCCAGGGATGTTGATAGTGTTGGTGAAACATGGGAAAGAAGACGATTCCAGGATCCAGACGTTTTAGTTTAAAAGTTACGTTCATGTGAGGGTTTGAGGATTATTTATTTTTTCGTTAACTCCATCTTCAGAAGTTTACATTTCGGATGGAGTTGTTGATAGAAAAGAATAGTGATAGTTGTAGCCTATACAATATATACAACTAACATTATAGTAGTGTGATCAACAAATCATCTTAATCTATAAACATTGAATTGAGGTACATTATAGAATGTTTTAGATTACTGTCAACTGAACATATTTACCAATGAATAATCGTAGAATATTAGTATCATCTTTTTGGTGGAAGTGCCGTTATATTTCAGTTAGAAATTCTCTATTCATCTATGGTGATTGTGAAGTTAATTATGCAGTTAATTTATCATGGAGTTTGAGAATATTAAATGATAAATGGGTCTACTATGAAGTATACTATACAATTGTTTAGTGAAAATTATGTTTTTGGCATCTTTTTTATAAAGGCCTATACAATTACAATTAGTAGGCCTATATGGTTTATTTTTATAGAAGGTCGTTTCAGGCGAAGTGAACAGAAGGCAAATATTTACTTCCTTTTTATTACATTATGGTGGCGTTTATTCTATTTTCATTCAACGATATATGAAAACGTAAGACTTAATTTATTCGAAACAATTTATTTTATCATTTTTAACATCTTTTAGCGAATGATACCTCTTTATTCTTCCAATACTTGGTCTGCCTTGTAAGATATTGACGTTTTATTCTCATCATTATAGTTTTCATAATGTGTTCATATTATTATAATACTAGCATGTATTCGATCACGTCTGATATGACTCTGCTCCCTAGTTGTGCTGTCTCATTTGCAATTGTTTAATCCACTCTTATACCCATGGTATTTGAATTTTTCAATTATATAAAATTGTCTCGAATATAATTGGTTCAAATTGAAGAAGTGACTTGAATATAAGTATATGGAATAAACAATATACAGTCCAATGTAAGCCAATCTTATTATTTCCGTTTGTCCAAAAACTGAGCGAAAAGGTAGAATTTGGGGCCTAATTGGGAAATTGAGATAATTTCATTCAAATTCAATCCACACAACTGAACATACAAATCCCAAACACTAGAATATATTTCATTTTTTAAGCCCTGTGATCACAGGTCTTTTCAGCTTTCCTTAGTACACTCCATATCCCCGTCAGAACCCTGGTCATTTCGCAATACGCCACTGTACACTACTGTACTCATATACCTCCTAGACTGTTTATTTCATGCATGTTGGCGCACCTGGATCTCTTAGCTGTATGTATTGTCCACTATATCAAGTCAGTCAATAGCTGGTCTATAGAAGGCCATGTAATTATGCAATCTCACGTTTATGAGCGGTCAAGCCTATCAACTTAAGAAAAACCACCAACCAACTATAGCACTTCATCAGTGTATTCAGAACTTAAACATGTCCAAAGAATTGAACACAATACAAGTGGGCGGCATGAATGAATGATATGAATGAATAAATACGATTTTTTTGAGAGTAAAAGATTTTCTATGATGATTAAAAAGGAAGGTCTAAAAAGTAAATATAATATGTGAAAGGATTTGGTTGGATTGTGTTGGGTTGGTAGTGGTCTTGATGTAATCAGATCTATGTGGAGAGATTTTCTATTGGAATTATATCTGAATCGTTATTCAATTTGATCTTAGTTCCTACTGGACATGGGTTTAAGTATTTCTTTGGCACTTTTAAATGATGAAGAATTGCCTTGAATAATCAAAGGTGGGTAAATACTACACGTATTTGCAATAACAGAATGCTTTTCTTCAAGGAATATTAGCACGTGCATGCGAAGGCGTTCAGGAGTATGGTTCAGCTACTATATTTATTGGACGTTCAACTATCGCATTTTTAAATAGAATTGAATTTATTCATCATAAAATTTATCTGCAAACAGATATTGAAGACACCAGTAATTGGATAAGCGAAGCGAAGACTCAATTTTGTCGTAATAAAATAATGTTATTTCAGAAATGAATAATTTTAACAGCAAATGGAATAGAAAAAAATGAACATATATAAATAATTGAGGGTAGCACTTGAAAGGATCATGCCAGTTTGTCTAGGTGATTTTTTTTATCTTAATTACGATGTAATTAGTTCTTAATTCCCGCCATGGTCGACCCGGGATTTTTTTTTTCGATTCCTCACAATAAATAAAGATAACGGATTCAGCTATGATCCACATAAATCGTATGATAATTTTAATAAGTTGAATAAAATAACTGCCATACAATTGAATAAAATCTACAATTTGCTCACAATTACATTACAATTACATATCATTTAACATAATAATACGATCACTTCCAAACTTTTAACATACAAACAAAAAGCATTCAGACTTCTTATTTCTTCCAGGACATTAAAAGGTGATTCATTACACATTATCTTATCATGATGAAAAGAGTTGACTTGGACAGATTTGCCGACGTTTCGAAGTCAGTTGGCAATTGATCTCTGTTCCGGACTTACCGACATATTGTCTGATAACAAACAAGACATAATTAATAGTATATTTCGGACCCTAAAAACAAACTGGCACAGTGGTATTGTTTTCATCCCTTATTCGAACAAAAAACTACTAGTTTTATTGATGGGGTTATTTTATCTTTGATAGAGAAATATTGCTTTCTTATATTTTTACTTCTTTTCACAACAGAACATTGATCGTTGTCTTAGTAACATAACATATTACAATATTATGCTTAATATTATTGTGTTTGTATGCTCATTTTTGAAGTAATGAATGTAATTTTGTTATTACAATCAATAAAAGTTGAATGAAAAAAAAATTATGAAACCCAGAGGGTTCGATTGACATCATTCATTGTTTAAATGTTCATCATCAATCATTATTGCAAATAATTATTCTATACGCAAATTATAATAAACTCAAATGTTCTATAATGATATTGAGAATTGATAGAAAATGGAATGAGTATGATGAATAAGTTTGGCAGGTCTTCACGATCGTTTATTTATCCATCATGCATATTGGAAATTATTACTAAAAATTCACAAATTGGAAAAATAAGGGGAAAAATGTTCATTAGATCAGAAATAAAATTATTCAATTCGTTGTATTGTTTGTTGTTATATATTTTTCATTAATATTTTATTTCAATAACAGTAAAGAGCATATTTAGCAAGTCAATAATAAAATGGTAAAAACAAAACTATAATAAGAAGTGTATGGATCCAAATGAAATCCAGAATAAATATATATATACTAATACACAGAAAATTATATTCTGAAATATAACGCACACTTCTTCTGTCGTAGGTGCATGTAAAACTATATAGGATCCTTGTAATGATTAATCAGATATGAATTGTTTCATTCATCATCAATTAAACGCATGTGAACAGAGAAAATGTCCAAGACTGTCGTTTAACTATAATAAAAAATGTTTTAATCGAGCTTATTATTTATTAGGGTACATTAATACAGATTGATATCCAAGGGTAGTAACAAGATGATCAGCTAATTTTGGTTCAGTTAACAATTTCATCATCATTATAACCGGACCTAACCAAAATATTACTGATTTTGGCCGTATAGCATCATCTCTCAAGAGCCATTTGGCTTTTTCCAAGCTAAAGCCGAATTGCTTTTATAATCATATTATTAAATTCTCAATCACGAATTCACCCCTCCCCCCTCTCATCCTCTTCTTTCCTACAATTTCTGCCCTCACATTTCATCAACAATCTCAATAACAACCCCATAAACACCGTGAGAACATGTCACACAAATTAAATTAATCCATCGACAATCTTTTTAATACCTAACAAAACCATTTCGTTGGTCATCTTCAATAGAACTAAAAGCCCTCCTCTTTTACTGAGTGGTCCAAGTCGCGTGCCATTTTATTAAGCGTTTATACACCGGCTCTGTGATCATCCCCTGGACCCCCCACCCCACCCTCTTGTCCAGTCGAGACACACACCCCTTTGACTGCTTGCAAGACACCCCATTTCACCGGCACACGACTGGCGCGGGTCACTCAAAGGGTCATCAGGAAGGGGTGTATGTGTGCTGTGAACATTATTTCATATTATGATTTGCATATACGTGAAACTAGCCCTTACTTATATTTATTACCCCTTTTGAGACCGTAAAAAGATGGCACAATGTCCAGGTTGGGAAGTATGATAGTCAATGGCTGGACAATGATGAATGGGATAGCTATTGTGAATTTGGTAGGGTTGGCTAATTTTATGGTTTTTGGACGTGTGCCTTTTTAAGAGTCGTGTGATGTGAGGTTGGTTATACTGATTAGGATTGAGATATTTGATTGTATGCATTTAACAGAAGAGATGTGTTTGTTGATAAATATGATTTGTCAGTTGTTGAAAAAAAAAATTGAGCATAATTGTTGGGTTGAAAAATGAATTCGAATTAATTTTTCTGCTTTCATTTGTGAATACAACAAGTATCTAGATGGAAGTGTATCATGAAGTTTGGGTGATTATAAGCTCGGAATGACCCTGATGAACGTTGGAAAACAAACATTAACCAATTTTCAAGATTGTCAGTATAATCTGAACCGAATAGAACGTATGTTTAAACACTGCGGCTCTCATAGCTATTTGGTTGTCAATATATTTTATTTCAATTTCCTGGACATTTCTTTTGTATACATGTTCGTATAATAATGTATACCTTGATGCAAAATTTTGTGACTACTGATATACTGATACTGGGAACATTCTATTCAAAAATTTATAAAAATGAGAAACATAAAACGTGTAGGTCTATATATAAATATCGAAACAGAAATGCCATTGCTTTTTCATTATTCAGATAGGTTTATTTAACTCATACAGTAAAATGGCTCATCATATTTCTGAAACAATTATTCCACATTTTACTCTCTTATCGACTCAAGTTTTGGTTTCTTCGATCATATTATCATATATTATCAGTCTCTTGATAAGGGAATATCATTCTCAATACCCATCACTTCTATTATTCAATCTGTGTCAATTTTGATACACATTTATTTGGATTACACCAATCTGAATGAAGTTATTAATATATTTTTCCAAAATCTCACTCCCAATGTATAATTTCATCCACCATTTAAAATTTTAAATACATCCCGATTTCCTCTTTTGTTTCGCCATAATCCTTTTATTGTAGTCACATGTTTTTTGATAACAGCCAGGCTTCCCCTCTGATATGATATCACCAGGTTAAAGCTGTCTCCCACAGAGAATAGGCTGGTAACTGCGCGTGGAAAAGATGCGATATGGACGAGCTTTGATGTAGACTCACTGTGGGGTGCGTGGGTGGCAGAGGGGGGGGGGGAGGGTTGATAACAATGATAACGCATCCGTTGTCCACTCAACAATTAAAACACACAAAACTAGATTATACATTTATAAATAGTCGTTGTAGTGGTCTTTTGTTATGTATTGGCTGGTAGGAAACTTTGATGCGGAAAACATATGTAAATGATAAGGGTTACCTCCACAATGATAAGTATAGGCCTATAGCTTTGACATTGGTGGGTCTTTTTTGAATGGGTATAGTAATTTGAAGAGTTTTTATCGTTTTGGAATGCAATTTTCGGTAGTGATTGTACAGTGCGTTTGTCACATTGTATATGTGCATTTCAAAAATATTTTGTATTTTAGAAACTATTCAGAAATGATATATCGTTTAAGCGCAGTATACGGAATCAACAATGATTATAATAATCTACGCAACATACAGACATCTAAAGCACATGTATTCTAATATTTCATTCAACTAATACTATAAATATATATATATATATATATATATATATATATATATATATATATATATATATATATATATATATATATATATATATATATATATATATATATATATATAGGCCTACGTTCAATCCATTTATTGATGGAATTCAATTTTTTGTTCGTATGACACCTATGCTCAAATACTTTTTTGATCCTCAACTAGTTTAATTAATAGATAATAGAAACTGAATTGATTCACTCACCCACTTTTGATCAGACTTTGAATTCAACAATTCTACGTCATTTTCACCAATAAGCAATTAATGAGAAAACAGTTATTCACAGTTCAATGCGATCATAAAATAAATCACAAACATAAAAATGCACGTGCTAATCGAATATAACTATAATGAGAATGAATCACACCTTTATCTACAAAGCGATATTAATATTACGTATATATTTACACTGTTATATAAATAATAGTAGATGAAATTATTCAAAAATGAACACATTTTATTGACTGGTATCTCTTTATTTGGTGTTCGATGTTTTATTGCTACCTAGACCTGAGGTAGGTCAGTATCAACAGGTGATCCATGGTCGGATGCTGCGTGGATATGTGAGACCAGGTACCGTTCTTTCGTAGACCGGTTTGAGGTATTGTGTTAATTTAGCCAAAAAACTAAATAAAGGAGCTCCCTCAAGGTTGGTATACGAGAAAAAATATACCTTACGGTAAATAGTTTTTTGTCTTTTCGATTTTTTGTTCCATTCATTACCGTGAGGGTTGAGTGAAGGTTTCATCAGAGTTTTAACACGTGCTAGATGGCGGTTGTATTATTAGTTTGATTATTATTATTGATCTTGTATCTAAAAGGGGATAATTATGAATTTTATCATTACTGTTTTATTGACCTATCACCTATCGGCATGGCAGATAAATTTATGAATATATTATATATTTATACATATATATATATATATATATATATATATATATATATATATATATATATATATATATATATATATATATATATATATATATATATATATATATATATATATATATTATACTCAATAGTCGAGTCACTATAATCGAGAGTTCAATTTATTAACTCAAAAAAACGACTAATGATTGAAGATACAAATTTACTTATTTGGTTAAAAATTTGAACTTTGAAGTGGATAAGTATCATTATTTGTCATTATATTATTTCATTATTGTAGACAAAGATATTGAATAGCCTCACGAAACAATGATAACATAAAATATTTAATTATTGCTTTCTCGCATAGGTCTCTACAGTGCATGTAGTGAACACGAATATTATTTCAAACTGTATGAATCTAGCTTCCCAATTTATATACATTTTTTTTCAGAGGATTATTACTTTTTATACTCGTCGAAAATCTGAAGCTTATTCAGGAAACTTTTGAATGTTTCAATTCTCAGTGTCCAAACCGTGTGACATTCACGAAGTATCCATCTCGATGCTTCTATGTGACATTTAATACGTTTGAATAGACTTTCAATGAGCGTTAGATTTATAATTAATTGTTTGAGATGCTCCTTCACGTTGAAAAAAAAATACGGGTCGTTAAGACCGATACTGTTTGTAAGTTTTTCTGATGATGCCACTGAAAAAGTTCCAACTGTATAGTTTGTAAAAACTGAGAAGATATTGTTTTTAGGGGATGTTTTTGTACATTATTATATGACATAAACGTGTCTAAAAAACTGGACAGCATTAGGCAGTTTTTATATAATTCTTGATAGAAGATTATGTATATTCACCTTCATCAATGGTTCAGAACTAAAAAAGTAGCATTGTCCTTCATTTTATTTGAACTCTTTCGCATTAGTTGAACATGAAAAAACTAAACTCTTTGTTTTCCAGGGGCGCAACTGTGCAGACAAATGTATGAACCATTTTTTATTGTTTTAAAAAGTATTCATTTTTTGCTAATAATTATGAAAAAAAAAGTACGTCTGGACAACTAAATATAAAAGTCCATTCATGAGTCCGAAACGTGATACGTTTATAGACGCATATTTTAAAACAATAAAAAAAACTCGTCCTCTCACCTTTTTATGTATCACTTTTTTTATGTCTGGATCTCTTAACCTTTTTTCATTAGAACTTAATATGAAGGTAGCCGCAGAGTTTTTTTTTGTTTTACTCTTGAGTATCACTGAAAAGCCACACAAGGATGCACTCAATTATGCTAAAAAGCATAAAATTAGCATAATCTCAGTGGCTTTCGAATGTCTAGTAGAACACGTTTTGTGGAATCCCCATGAATAAAATAGTTGTGTATACTATTCATGAAAGACGAAGATTTACTGTGAACATGTTTCTTTATTACGCCTGCTAGAGATCGGGGTTACATTTGTTTTGAGTACTATTTCATAATTTATTGTATTGTACAATGATGTTTACATATAATTTGTTAATTTTTCAACTCAAAACTCATGCCCAATTAATATAATCATATGAATCTTGAAGCTTCAAACTATTATTCGTGATGGTGGTTTAAAATAGTCGCAAGTCAAATGTATACGTTTATATTTGTATATGTAGGCCCATACAGAACTTATAAGTCACAATTTTTTAGGTTATTGAATTACAATAATTATTTCTTTGGTTGATGATAATGATACTAAATTAAATATTAGTAGAGAACTATCAAAAAAACTGAACATGATCAATAAGTGACTGGAAATTCACTGAATGAATCAAATGAATCACATCCCTAACTCTAATTATTCTAAATATAGAAAACTTCCGGGAAAAATTTCATCTTGAAAGTAATTAATTTAATTAATCTTCATCAAATTATGAAAATATCATTATACATATAAATGTTCAAAAATTTCCCGTATGAAATTCCGTAAACGGAGTATAATATAAACGATTCAATTTTCTACATGCTTATAAAATATAGTCATCATTATCGAATAAAATACAAGACAGCTACTCGTATTATCTTGAAGGAGTTTCTGTCGCAGACAGTGTTTTGTATGCCAGTTGTCGGATAAGTAAAATGCCCACCAACGACCATTATTCCACTCGTTTAATCCCGATAACAATCATTTCATCAGAGTTTAACTCAATTTATCTGATGTTGTTAAAATTAGTAAATTGCTGATAGGATATTAAGTTTTTTTTATTCATGTCCCTCTCACTCTAACACATAGTCAACATAGAAGAGCGGGTGTTTAATATAATATTCGAAAGGCTGCATAATGTTTTAAGGGTTGTTTTGGCCGGCTGGTGTCCGATGGGTTGAGGGGTGGGGGTGGAGGATGGCGGAAGGAGGTGGGGGGAAGGGTTGAATCATCCAGCTTGCCCACCCGCCAAAAATCTTTGTCCTCATGTCTGTTACGTGAAATAGAAAAAAATTACAGCATGAAAGAGTTCTATAAGGAGACATAATAATTATAAGCCGGCAAACTACATAAAATATTAATGTTGAACTGAAGACAAGAAACTGAAGACAAGTTATTTTGGTATCACAAAATCAATTGAATTCGTTTACAGTCCAGGAATAATTTAACATGGGATAACTTTAAACTTGCTGAAACATACAATTGAATCTATTTGCGATTTAGAAATAAGATGGAAATAGCTAATTAACTGACTGTCTCAGAATAAAGCTACCTATAGACTTTGTAATGCTGGACCTCACTTTTTAGTTTTGATTAATTTTGAATCTCTTGGAATCCCCGGACCTCTTGGAACAGTTGGGCTACTCAAAAAAAGAAGAATTTTATAAGATGACTCAATATTTAGTTACAAATATAAATCGAAAGAAATTGGAATGAGTGTAACTTACTCGATATTTGATCTATCTTCAATATGTTATACGGGGACAAACAGTAAAATTTTTTCGGAAAAAAGTTTGTATTTGTACTAACACAAATACTATGAAAAGATACTCTTCTTCCAAATTCTCGATCTGTTCGCACTATAGCAATACATCAGTGTTCGTGTGATTGTTCAACCTATACCTCCATAGATAGGGGTAATACGGGTTACGGGGTGGAAGGGGGTGGGGGAGGGTGTTACGTCACAACTCGTCAAGGGTGATGATGACAGACCATGACCTAAGGATATCGTTTTACTCATGGTCCGAAGATTGTCAACGTGCAATCCAACCTACGCTTTTTCTTTTATACTAAAAGAGAAGAATACGTTATCCACGTAGTTATATTATATGTGGGTTAAAAAGACTCCATTGTCCATTGTAGAACAAAATGCGATTTGTGATAATCACTGGAATAAGAAAGATTCGGGGACACAATGCACATTGGATAAGGGTATATGGCGTGAATAAAGATATTTTTATGAATTGAGAAAAAAATGTCGCTTTCAAGGAAATCTTATACTACATTATATGGCTCGCTGTGTATTTTATAAAACGATTTTTCGCTAAGAAAGAGATGAAAAAATATCGTATACATTGCAGGACATATTTTTGTGTTCGGAATGGACATTTAATATACTTTCCAAAAGTCCAGATGGTTATGCAGGCATTGCTGCATTATGTACAATGTTAACAAAGAAATATGTAATTTTCGAACATTATTGTATTGGTCATATAGGGCATCATAAAAAGTGAAACCTCGTTCAAGCAGCCGCTTTAATATGTATCATTTTACAGTTCCAAGCCGAGTGAAAAAATTGTAGGTAAATTGGACTGCATTTCACGAAAAGTAAAAAAATGTAAATTTAAGTGTAAGGTCCGTAATGTACTTTGATCGTTCAATTTCTCAATTTCTTTTCTAAATTATTGATTGTATTTATAAGTATAAGTGTGAATGTGGCAGAACATGATATACAGAAATTTACGAACGAATAGTAATACAATGATAAAACTAGTTATAGAAAAGTAATAAAGGTGATATGAATTATAGAATCGAAAATTAACATATTTTTATATTGAATACAGGCCTAGTATAGAACAGAATTGTCAGAATGTGAGGCCAACTAGGGTATAAACTTTTTGACATGGTCAGTAACTCAGCATCGAGACGAAAACACTTATTTGATCTATGGGTGCAATCGAGCAAAGTCCAGTGAAGAGTGAAGGGTGCTAAAGGAAGTGAGTGGGTGATATCCCTCCTCCTCAACCACCCTAACCTTTAAGCCTATTTGACCCACATCCTGGGCATAGATGACCTTGGGGCAGGGGTAGGTGAGTGGTCGGCGAGGGAGGAGAAACCTCTTAAAAAGATGCGAGGGCAAGGCAAGTCCGTCTGTCGAACCGTCTGCGAGAAATGGTCATGGATGGTTGATAGTTAAGAGGGAGGGGAGGGGGGGGGGGGGAGGAGGGATGGTAACTTTGGTCAGCCGGCTGTGTTGAAATAACGGGTAATAAAACATATTGGGTCACGATAGGGTAGGTCAGAAACTGAGTATAGACGACGAATGCTGGCGGATAAAAAAATACTTGAAAAAGATAAAATCAACAGAAAAGGGTATATGTGATATTTTTGTAGATGGAAGTTGAGTGGTGCTAGATTTTTTTGAATCAGAAAATATTTGACAGCATTGAATCAGAAACATGAAACGTAATAGTTTGTATATATATATTACTGTCGTTAAACTCGTTTTGCAAGTACGTCATTTTTGTATTTATGCGAATCTCCAAATACCTTTAGCTGTTGGATGGGTTGTTGAGTAACATGGAATATTCATGATATCTATTCTTAAAATTAATGAAGCGAATTTGATTTCTTAATATATGCTTCGACAAGATTGTCCGTAACAAGTTTGCTAAAACACAGAGCATGTAAATGAAGTTTTAATGGATACAAAATTTGATGATAATAAATGATGACATTACAGGTGAAACATGATACGATGAATATTATTAGTAAAACATCAAAAATGACAACTTAACAATGGAACAGTTTTCAAATCTAAGAATTATAATAGAAATATGAAGACAATCAACTAATATAGAATATATCAACAATATACATGAAGAGTGAAACAATTGCAAGAGGGTAGTGAAATGATAATTTTGAAACAGTATAAAGCGTCATAGTTGGCCTACAAATACTGTTATGATGATTTAGAATAGATATACCCGCATTAAGGAATCCATTCATTTGAACTATTTCGTATTATTCTTCAAAAGCTTATTCTCTAAATAGAATGCTAAATTAGAAAGTTAAGAATTTAAGATGAAAATGTCAATTTCTAGACTCCAGAGAGGTGAAGAACAAGTAGAGAGAAATATATACTCGTCTCTGTTCTAGGCCTTACGATATATGATTATATCGTTTTATTTGGTCTTATTGATGAAATATTATTATTCATTCTAGAAAATACCGTTGATACTTTGTATTACGTCAGAAAAATGTAGGAAAGTGTAGAAATGAACATTGCGTGTCAGAATATGTTTAGTGATTTTTATCAGTTTCCTAAAAAGATTCAATTATTTCTGTTCTTTTCTTACGATCAATTTGATGAAAATGATAATCTCTGTTGTGACATTTTTAAGGTCATTGAAAGATTTTTCTCGAGAATGTTATAATAGAGATAGAGAGAAAAGATCTAAAGAAACGAGCATAAATCGAGCTTGCTTTGTCCATCTCTAAAAAGGCATCAAATTCACTAAAACGTTGGTCATAATGGCTATTACCGGGTGTGGGAAAATAAATCATCTCAAACACTTCTAAACTTGAATTCAATCAAATTGTACATTTAAGGTGATTCCTTATGGTATTCCACGCAAAATATAAATCTTTATTATAATATTTGCTATGGTATATTATGAAAAAATATTCAGACACCTCGAACGTATTATATACGCTATACAATTCTCTAAGAATTTTCACATTCTCTGCTCAAACTTATGGTCTCTGATTTGATCATTTTGATTGAAAAATAATTGGAATGAAAAAGGCTACAAAATCGGAGATAATGAGAATGTGAAATGATCACATACTTCATTTTCAATTCACCCTGATTTTTTTCTATTCCATTACCCTGGATTCTTTATAGAATCTTTCGTTCGGAACAACTATGAAAATAATTAAATTCCACCAAAATATATATATTAAAAAATAACATACTATCATTGCATTACAATGAATCAATTCTTCTGCAACGTTTGTACAGACATAACGGTAAAGGTTATTCTTCATTTTGTGCGTAACACCCTGTTTTTTATACTCAATAATAATAATAGTTTTGTGTTCCTGTTAGGGTCAGAGACTGAGACCAGGGGCTAGTTAAACCAAGAACTGACATATCTATTCAACCCTATGGTGAACCAGAGATATCCTCAACAGGACGGCATTTTATAAGAACATCGAAAAAAAATATTCTGATAGAGCCAGGGACATTGAATCCATGAAATACACAAAGAAAAAATATATAAAAACGAAAAGACAAAGAAGTTGACCCTATATAAAAAATATACTCACCCCTTGGAGAACTTTAAAAAAATCTGCTTTTGTATTTGAATGTTTTGTCCTTCTGAAAAAAGCTTGGTCCATGCTGGAATCTTAAAGAAGGTTCACATTTGGCCGGTGAAATGAGAAACCAAGGGTGAATCAGTTTTTAAAAGGGAAGTAGATTGATTTTGAGGGTCTTTTGGCTTGGATTTCATGGTCTCACGACCCTTAGTTTGACCCCTGAATGGGTCTTCCCCTATATGTTTGGATATTGAAGTATTTTAAGATATGAATAAGAACGGTAAAATTTGAGACAGAGATACAAAATGATAGTCATAACTTTTTCTAATTTACAAAAAGAAATTATATGTTTGTTTTTAATCAAATTTGTTTAATTCTGCCAATTTCTCTCGAGTTACCATTTCCAGCCTGTGATTATTATTTCATTGATTGTGAGTTTGCAACTACTATTCTAACAACTTGAATAGACTGAATAAACTGATCTCGGTATTCATATTTGTTTATCCATCATGTATATAGCTATACTCGGCGCGAATAACCTCGCTGTTGAAGCGCCGCAAAAAAAGACAATTCAATCATACAGCTATACAATGTTTTTGATTTCGTTAATCGCATACTTCGCTTCATTTAACCCTAAATCGAAAAAACGTCCCTCAGAATAATATTCAAATTATTCAAATTTATATATTCAAATAACAATTTGGATGGGTATTTTATTATGAAAAATCGTATGTGTCTGAAGGGTGGACAAATATTTGAATGAGAATATATTTTTTTTTTTGTCAATCATTATTTATCGGGATATAATTGTTTAAAGACAGTTGACAAAGCTGAATAAATCACATGCACGTATGTTATAACTTATATTTTATATTGATATTGTATTCTTTGAATATATTTTTATAAGAAGTTTGGTATTCAAGAATGGTCGAAGTTTTCAATATGAAACACCTGCTTTTTCTCAACACTTGATGAATACTGTGCATTAGTAGTGTGGTTTGGATATCTTCTATAAATCATATTCATATGGACGACATTTACGTTTAGTCACGGTTTTCACTTTTGGTATCTTTAAGAATATGTTTCAATACGTATGCATAATAAGTAATGATTTATTTGATATTTACTTGGAAGTGAATGATATGTTTGTCAGGTGGAAATACTTACTATGGCAACTGAAGAATTTTGGATCACACAAAATGATTACTGCAGTCCCGATATAGTGATACCAACAGACTTTATCATAATATAAAGAAGGTGTACGGATTTCCATACTGATAATATTGTAGGCATTTGTGGTTTCTTGCGGTCAAATCTTAGCCAACGGTCCCATTTGCCTGTCGCGATTAAGTGGATTTCCTTGTGAACTAGATGTAGATATGGTTACGGTACCGGTGACATTGTTGAACTTACAAAATCTTACATAAACTTACAAAAACTTACAAACAATGCCACCACTTACCTATAATAATTCTACTGAGCCGTGCATAGCATTGTTGAGCATTATTGTTTTGATAGTTCGATATGAAAGCGATAGTTGCGCTACAGGCAAGTGGGACCATGGACTCAGATTCTGACCCCGGAAATACTTCACTCTGAAGAAGCGAGTGGGTACACCTTCTTTGTATTATGATAAACTATGTCTGTATCACCACATCGTGCTGCAGTTGTGATTGGAGAACACAATTTGGGGGACACGTTGCCCAATTATTCAACAGGGCATTAGTGTTCTATAGCTCCCTCAGAAGAAACGTATGAAAGAACGAGGGATTTATATAGATGCGTGAAGAGAAATCACGATAAAATGCAATATCAATGCAATTTTAATTTCGATCGCATTAGTAGTTTCATTTATCTGTTTCACTCATCTTTTATATTTTTATTTTCTTTGTCATTTCAGTGATATGTACCATCTTCACTTTGGGTTTTCTATTGTCTTTGTTTTACATTTTTAATATAATAAAATTATGTATAATTCTGATATAGTGTTCTGATTAGATTATGATCGGTGACCATATTACATGGCTTGAACATTTATAAGGTAAAGTGGTTTCATATATCTATGAATATGTTCTTTTTCATTCGATATTTTCTTTTCTTTCTTTTTTTTTCATACCTCGATCATCATTCTCAGAAATCTTCATAGCCAATCATTGAGTTAATCACCTTCCATTACTCATGTACAAACATACACATCGTACATTATTTACTCTTTCCATTCCATTCATGCTACTCGTCTTCACATTTCACCATTTACATTTCAATTAATTGTTATTTGTTATTACTCTCTCACTTGCATATCCTCATTTTCTCATCACACTATACAAATCGATATTTCATCGACACAATCATATTTGTAATATGAATCAATATTGTAATATTGTGCGGAGCCGGACAAAATACTTTCAACATATGAAGATTTTCTATTTTCAGCAGTACATATAGTAATTACGGACCAATGGAATATTTTGGGCTTTATAGTAATTTGATGTCAGTTATATTTGAAATCATCCACATCAAAGAATTCTTCGTTCTCCTAAAAAGTAGATGTGTAGATTTTGCAAACAATTCACTCATATTTGGTAATGATCGAGGTACTCTCATTAAGTCCATCCAATCACGAGCAATCGATCACCTCTCGTTGTTACATTTGTATCGAATACACTTGGTGACATTCTTCACTAGAAGTATCCGATCATTTGAATATAAATATATATATATATATATATATATATATATATATATATATATATATATATATACATACAATACTTGAATAATTAGTTTTTGAAGTGAATGAAAAACGAATGTGGCTTTTTAGAATCAAATTTAAATCTAGTATCCCTATAGCTTATCACCAGTATATAGTTAAATTGCGCTTACAAAGCTAATTTTCATGATTTATCTATACTTTGACAGGAGGTTCACTCTCAAAACCATGCATATTGTAATATAACAGACATACCAAATTATAAAAATGCAATAAAATATTATGTACGATAAATTATTTCATATTATAGAATACAATGACGAGAATCGGCCCGCCTTTCAAAATGTGGGTATGAGCAACCGCTGACCGTTGGTCTAAAATGAATTATTACTTTTTAACTCATTGATATCAAAATTGTTATATAATTTCGAGTGGGTTCGGTCAATTTTATTATTACCCTCTGGATGGAGTGTTTTGATCCTATGATAATAATCGCCTTATTGTCGTTTTAGGTATAACAAATAAAAGGATTATGTGCGTAGCATCTGCGAGTAATATCGCACATTGTTACAGGAAAGGATGATTTTCATGTAGGTCAAATATATTGAACCCCTATATGGAAGAACCCTTTTTTCTAACCCTTATAGCACGAAGATCCGAAAAAATGTAGACTTTCACATTAACACAATTGCCCTTTTATTAATGGTGTGCTAGTTACGTTGGTCCTATCAAAATAGCATTGATGTGATATCCTTTTATTAGTTTAGGATATCTGTCGATTTAATCTGTGCCTTGGATGACATCAAGGGTGGTTGCTTTATTAGTTATTATTTTATGTCAGACATTCATCTTGTTTGAACAAAATACAGAGTCTGAAACACAAAGAGTTACTTCACGTAATTGTGTATTTTTTGCACTGACTTTATTTTGTATAGAGTAACTAAGGTTACATATATTAAAATTATAAAGTCCACCAGTAGAATATTATATAGTAACATTTGTATAATGTTTTAGGAAAACAATTCTAATTTAAACTTATTCTCTCTACAATTATCTGTCTAATTCATTATTCCTCTCGAATAATAAATTGAAAGGTATTTTGATGTGTTAAAATCTGTGCTATGGGATTACACAAAATAACGTTAAATATCACAATAGGCGTATATCAAATGATACACAATTCAATGTGACATGAAAACAAATGTAGAGACAATGAACATAGATTCAAGAGATATCAATTCTATGACAGAAATATCCATTTCTATAATTTCATTGTCCCACATCAACCCTAAAAAATAACTTCGTATAATTTAGGGAATATTCTATAAATAAAGTTAGATTGGAATTATAACCGTTCATAAAATGAACATGTATTTATTACAAATCACACGAAATGTACTAGTAGCAAGCAGGGTGACCCCTCGTGAAAGGGGTACTAATCAATGTTGAGAGGGGGAGGGAAAGGAGGAGGGGAAAAGAAAAACTTGGACGGTGCCAGGTAGTGGATATCCGTGACCATCGCCTTCTTCAGGTCACCCCCCTCCTCCCAGCCCCCCCCCCCCCCCACCCCCCACGTCCACCCTATGTCCACTCACTTGCTATCAGCCAGGCTTTAGCCCTCGTGTTAGATGAATGTTGGTAGACTTGGTACCAGCGGGTGCTAGCCACTGTTTGGGGCAGTTCGTCGCATGACCTCTGGTCGAAGGCGTCGCGACGCTGTAGCGCAGATAATAATAGGCGTCGTATATTTGTTTTGTGTTGAGCTTGGCGAATATTTTCCGTTCAAAGGGAAACATTCATATCAATTTGTTCTATGTTCAATGTTTTAACTTCTCGAGATGAGATTTATTATTAAAAATTGATAACAAATATCAAAATCGAATGATACTAAATTTCCACATGGGTGTTTCAATAGAATCAAATAATATTAGTTCATACAATTTTGAAATTTCTTTCATAAGATCATTCTACAGGGCACTATAGTATAGTAACAAGTTCTATCTACTATATGAGTTTAATTTTTGTAATTTTTCCCATTTTGTAAATATTTGTATAACATATTTGGAGATTTTTTTATTAGCATCATAAAAATAATAGTAAATTTGACACATGCCTATTCTGGTACTCGTAACAGCATATTTTTTATATTAGAGTAGGGTACGGTATTACCAAGTCCATGGTTAGCCTTATTCTGAGAGTTGCTGAAAACAGAAACATGGGGTATCCATATAGTGCTAACAACACTTAAATATACCAATTACAGCCGTTGGACGTTCTCTCATTGGTAATTCTTGCACAAGTATAACCCTCGCTTCTCATGAGCACATTTCATTCGATCTCGAAAAAGATCGACGCGGCTTACCTTTTACAAAATTATAATTTTATTTCATAATCTTTGATCTATAAAATCTTGAAACTTTCTCTACCACCTGCTAATAACCCCTCAATTAATTCTTATATCCGCTTTCCGATTTTGGCCATGAAAACCTATTTTCCCTTGTTCTTCATTTGCTATATAATGCATCCCTTCACATATCCCAACCCCGGGCTGCTTGTATAATAGAAATGAATAATATAAATATATATTAAAAGCTGAGAAATATAATTAGTAGTTAATTATTACACCGGAATTAAAAAATGACACGCATACAAAAGTATTAGAGTGAGAGAAACTTGAAATCAGCTTCATTCGTAAGTTTGGTTCTTTTTTCTTTACCCTCTATCTATTTTTACTAATAAAAATCTCATATTTGACAACTAAATGGGTTGAATAACAGAATAGATACTCACGTCATCTTGTATGCATGTGAATTATTCGGTGGATTTTTCAATTTTCCACTCTTTCAATCCATCATTATTATATTGTATTGTTACTCTGTATAGTATATTAGGCCTATTGGTATCAATCTGAAAGTGAGAATATTGAAAAAACGTTGTTATAACCTAGTTTCTATTTTATGCTCTCATCTCCCTCTAATATAATCAATGCATAATTAAAATACATAAACCATACCTTCATAAATTTCAATTCTAATGATCAACTTGTTGGGTATTTGATGATTTTCTCGCGATGTTTTGACATGCCATGACCTATGGCCGAGTCAGCGAGACCTATCGCATGTTTGAATACACTTCAACCGACCGTAGAAATAAATCCATCCGATACAAATTTACTCTTCGCTTCTGTTCGTATATATACACACAAATCGATTTAACAAAACGCCTGGAATTAAAGTTGAGGTATAATGAACTCACAGTTTTTACTGTATACATGCAGGTATTATGCAAATTTAAATATAGAATTATATATATCACGAGAATTAGCACTGTCTCGCTGGCATACCTGGATATAATATAGTTTATAGGCCTTTATAGGTTGATAGCTATACATAACCGTGGTAACAAAAGGTTTGCACAGGAATCATTTCGGAAGATACTTCTTTCTCTGATTTTATTTTTTGAGATGGTCACTGTAATTTTTTTTTTCATATGATTCTAACTTTTACCACCACGCACATAATTATGAAAGAAGCAATATCCAAAAAAAAATCATCAGTGTTTTTATACAGTGGGAATAAAACACTGTATACAGCTAGTGAGAATAGAGTGGAAGCAACGTAACAACAAGTGCCTCACTACCTGTAAAAAAATCAGAATTGGGTGAAAATTTGATTTTACTCGAACACCAAGTTGTTCTATATGGAAGGTAACACGTTTTATATAGAGGTTGTTTCGCTTCTCCGTTTCCACCACCAACGTTTTAATTATGTTTTTAATTGTGCTTATATAACGATCCCACCGATTGCTAGTTTATATGGGGATACGCCTAGTTATTTTTAATCAATTGAATCAGAAATATACATATATACGCATTGATTTGAATAAACAAAGCTACAGTGATGAACGAAGAATATAAAAGCCTATTGTACCCAACTGATAATTCGTGAATTAGGCTGTAATTATCGAATTAACGTGTAATCACCCTTGGTTACGTATGTTATTTTGGACCTTATCAAATAAATAAATTTTTAAATATCATCTGGAACAGACTCCCAAGTGGTACATAAAAATAGTTCGGTATAGTAATGTGGTAGTAAAAAAAGATAACGATTATCAGGAGCGAAAAAACTGACAACATATCATTAAAATGCGTGAAAAAACGATACATGATTCGCTGGACCGTCGATCCATTGGACTCGAACGTTCTCTAAACGCGAGCAAACAACTTTTATCGATTAGTTAGTACAACGTATCTTGCGAGCTTTCACTTATACCCACGCAAAGCTACGCGGCATTTCGACTCCGAATGGTAGATCTTTATCCGATTACTATGTAGTATCAATTAAGAGAAACAAAAAACGTTATGCCCCCTATGAGGTTTGAACTCATGACCCCTGGTTTACAAGACCAGTGCTCTACCACTGAGCTAAGGAGGCAGCTGGAGAGGTGGCTGAGATAGGCAAGACTGGATCGGGAGCGTGTGTCGTCACGAGGTACTACGGCAAACAGTGCTACCATCGCGGCGTAACAAAATATCAATAATTCGTTATTTTAGTTTTCAATTTTTTTTATTAAGGTGTTATTTCATTTTATTCTGGTATAATTTGAGTTTATGTTATAAAGGGATCATTATTATTGTCATTGTTTGTACTAAATTGATAGTTTACAAAACAGAAATATTTTGTTTCACCAATATTTTATTCAAAATTCATTTTGATGTTGTTTATAATAGTAAATCCTCAAATTTGAATGTATTGCTTCATATTCATGAAAATTATAATGAAATTGAATCATTGCAATGTCTTCTCTCCCAATAGTTTCAAATTGATTCAATTCATTATGATTATTAAAAATACTGGAGAATTGATGATTTCCTCAAAATTTCTTTAAATTTCAATATTTCATTTGAAGAATAATGATGAATAATATGATGTTTCAACCGTTTTATTACTAGAGTAGTTTTCAAATCTTTTACCGCTAGGCTACGAGCGCGGCATATTGCTTTTGTGCGAGAAGTCCAGTCCACGTGAAATAGTAGATGAACGCCACCTAGTAGCCAAGCGTGAAAGTACAACATTTAGGGTATTTTATAATGAGAAATAATTATATACATTTAGGGTAGGCCTAGTTTAATTGAACGGTAACAGTGAATAATGTGAATTCCATAACCATATTAAACATGTTGTAATCCGATATGTTTAAATGTACTTGTTTTGCAACTATATTTTCTATTGTTCCTTCTTTATTGAAAATTACATTTTGAAAGAACATTATCGAAAATAATAATGCATACGTTGATACTAATAATGAGCGATCGAAATATATCAAAATGTCCTGATAAACTTTGAAGTAATAATTGAAAATAATTGTAAACGAATTTTAATAATATGAATAAGTTTATTATATTGAGTGAAAACAATATTTCATTACTAATTTCCAATTACATTAATCTCAAATTATAATACATCGTAATGAAATATTCAAATTATAACAGTCATGACAGTTCTTACGCTGAAGTGAATGAATGAAAACTAAACATAAAAAGCAAATGAAATATACAAAACAGAACAAAATGACCATAAGCGGCATAACAAACAATGTAGCTAGTTCTATTGTATTATGCACGTAGGCATTCTTGTACTGAATTGGATGTCTAAAGAAATGAGGACCTACAATCTTGACCTCTGGGCGTCTATGTATATGTGACCTGTGACCTCACATACATGACGAGATATGCGAGGTGTGGTCAGAAGCATACACATACATGACTTTGCGTATATTAACTGGCATTGTTACAATGGATTTTCTAATAAAGTGTTAGCCTGTGTTATTTTGTATAGTTAGTTATTCTTTTAGTTAGTGAAGACTTCGCGGATTAACTGGTGTTGTTTTCTCTAGATATGGATTTGTGATAAATTTATTCATTCGATGGTAGTTAACAAATTTGATGTCCTAGTGAATCAGTAAATATGAATATTCAGCCTTATTATGAGAAGAGAATTTTTTCCAATGAGTAAAATGTATTAAATCATTTTATATTTTATATTTGTTTATATTTTATCGATAATAAACTAATTCTATTGAATTGAATCAGAACATTCACTCAGTACATATTACATAATGAATTGTGATGTTGAGTTACTGATACTACATAACCTAATGTACTTATTTATCTTTTATATGGGGATGCGTTTTCTAGAACAATTTTAAATTATTAATTTTTGATACATTTCACAAATGAAATGCAATTGTTTATGAAAATGTAATTATATTAATTCAGATAGTTAGAAGTGTTCTCTGGTACCGAGTAAACGGTAATAATGAGGTTTCATTTTAATAGTTATGAAGTTTACCCGAACTACTTTACCGACTTTGGTTTAGCCCGTCGGACAGATGTGTTACATAAGTTGACTATCCTCCAAGGGGCTATTTTGTAATTCACAGTCTACCAGCAATCTTAACTTACGTAATTAATAATTATTATTATAACATGACATACACAACATGTAGGTCTGGTAAACTTTGCAGCATAGAAAATCTTCGCCGTGAAAACGCTGTAGTTTATTCCGCATTGAGAATGAGTAGGCTTAGTATTGAATAAAAAAATCTCACTGAAGTAGCAGTTAAGTAGGCAAATAACCATTCGATGGTGAGTTAAATCTCAATTGATGATCATTAACTAGGAAAACGCAGTATTTGTGTAGTGAGATGAGCTTAGAAATATGAAATTCTATAATGAAAACAATTCTATCCGTTCACTCAACATGTACTGATCTACACGGCTTTCTTCGAAATGTAAAATCCCTACATGCAACTTAATTGTTGCTACTGCTTACTACTGCCTCTAATGCAACCTGTAGGTCTTTTGAACTTTCTTTTCAATCAAATGTATGCTCTGTTATGTACTGTCCGATAGCCTACTGAGAATTGTTTCGACATTGAGTAAAAATGACAAGAACTTTTGAAAAATGTTGTTCGCCAAGTATTTTTCCTTCAGGTTATTCTCATGAGGATTTCCCAAACTCTCCGATCATATTCCGAGAAACTCTCGAACCTATTTCGTGTGAAAACAATTCCAGTTCATTCTGGTATGACAAATTCAAAATCAATTGTTTTCTTTTGCCTGACCTGTATATCGCGTAAGCAAAGAAAATGCCGCATATACAAAAACACACGTAAAACGAAGGCCGATTGTTTTTAGGAAAGTGAAATGAAAGTCTTCGCTAAAAGCTTATTCCAGAGGTCATAGTCTTGCACTTTTCATGGATAAACAGTGATCTCAATATATATTTTATTCATCAAGATTTTTTTTGATACAAAATCATTAACCTCCAATAGGCTGAAGATGAAAGTTAGGATCGTTAGCACGGGGCACCACAAAGACAATCTCACCATCCCAAAATAATGACTTGAGGCAAATCTCCATATTAGCCACTTTCCCATTACAATAAAACAGTTTCTTAAAAAAGACAAATTCAATTATTGGATTATGATATTGGGATGGGGGGAGGAAGGGGGTGAAATATAAAAACTAATGCATATACTTCAGAATATAAATATATCAAAAACATGATAGAGAGGGATGCTTATTGACTACGACCGGCTCCTCAACCAACAATCCAGCTCAATAAGGAGCCTGGCCGTACACACTGGTGTATAAACAAAACCATATTCAAAATGAGCCCATACTGTCTTTTATATCGGGTTTAACGACGCACGTTGTGAGCTCGTTGGGCGCACAAGCATCTATTTGAGTCGAAAGAATGATTCTTGGGATGATGGGATGATGAGATAAAGGTTTCTTATAGGTAATTAGAAGGATATAGTGGGAGAGAAGCGGTCGTGGTCCATATTATAGCAACCATTGAGACATTAGCCGATACTACATGAGGAAACTACGGAAAACCCCTGCAAATATGGACAATGGCGGGGATCAAATCAAAGTTTGATGCCCCTCACCTCCCGGATAACACGAAGTGATCGCGGTAGCAACTGAGCTGCATGTGCTTCAGTTCTCACTTTAGAAGATGAAATTCTGTTTCTGTGTATACTAAGCTGAGTAGACGGAGTGTCAAGTTATTTGCCTTCATTTTACTCAGATTGAGACACGGTCATTGATACATAGTTTAAATCTTACAGATAATCTTTTATTACTAAATGTTCCGCTTTTATCAATTACTATTGATTTGGATATTTATCCTCCAGTGAAAACAATTTTACACACGTTCAAAATATTTCCCTTATTAAATACGTATACATACCTAATGTTACTTCGATTAGAATAAAATGTCATTTTGTAGGCAATTTCAATGACGTCTGTGTTTAGAAGTTGCCTAAGTAAACGCTCAGCAGGGGTTGAAATATATATATATATATATATATATATATATATATATATATATATATATATATATATATATATATATTATACACTAGTGAAGACCCTTAACACCATTCAGATTTAATTTTATGCAAATATTATTCAAGAACAGAAAGATTCCTATTTTTACTACTGAAGAGCACAATTTCGAAAACGAAACCGAGTGAACTAAGATTCAGATACATTCTGAGGTGTACTTGATATATATATATATATATATATATATATATATATATATATATATATATATATATATATATATATATATATATGTGTGTATATATATATATATATATACGTACATGAGAAGAAGATTAATTCTGACCGAAATTGAGATTTGAATATTTCTTGAGATTATCTGGGTCTATTATCACGATGTTTTGGAGTTTATAATGGACATACTGGAGTTTTTGAAGTATTAAATGAAGATGAGAATTCTGATTTGAAGTAAAATGAATGGGAAGCCTCCAGTAAACTCGAATACAACCATTCCACAATCCATCTAACCCGAGAACGAAGTTCGAGACGTAAGTCCATAATAATTTCCATCCCCTATATGTTACCAGTGTCTCCATCTACCGTGATCCGTCCAAACTAATTCCCCCTTCCATCCATTTCATCCCCTATTCGGTGTGGGGTCCACACACAATTCCCTCATCCCCCTTTTATTGTAGACCTTGTTTGCTGTCGCTTTTACCACCCTCACCCCTCCCTCTGCAACCCCACCTACGCTTTCCCACCCGCCCCTTAGCGAATCAGCGACCGGCATTTGTTTGACCACAGCTTGTGGAGGGGGTAAGAGGGGGATGAAAGATGGCCGCAAAGCGCAGGACCAAACAACACATAGA
Source organism: Brachyptera putata (assembly GCA_907164805.1). Taxonomy (NCBI): domain Eukaryota; kingdom Metazoa; phylum Arthropoda; class Insecta; order Plecoptera; family Taeniopterygidae; genus Brachyptera; species Brachyptera putata. The sequence continues at coordinate 13,865,201 of OU015467.1, read as the reverse complement.
TGGTTATAGAATTGGAGTGAAACAAACATGGCCGACAGTGAGAGCAATGTAGAGATATAGTTAGAGAAAGGTATATATAGGGATTTGGTTAAATCACCTTATACCTTTAGGGATTTGCTTTTCTTGTGGAGCTTTTCCAGAAAATAAGATCAAAATGTATAGTCAGGTGTGGGAATAAAATGGTTGGTGAATTTGGTTATCTTCCTTTTTATCGGAAAGCTTTTCGAAGAATTTTATCTCTAACACCTTAAAATCCTCGTAGCACTTGATGTGATTTGAAAAAAAAATAGAAAAAGAAAAATCTTGAAATGAACAGAACTTCCTTTTTGATCGCAAAGTTGAAAAAGTCATTCTCAGCCATTAGAATTACATTTATTAAAGTTGAGTGGTATTTTTACAGATCTATGAAAAAGTGAAGAAATTCAATTCAGTTTATAAATTCTTGATCGACTGCTCAATTTGACTGAAGATGTTAATGATTCTTGCGAAGATTTGCGTAAACAGAACGGTTTATTGATCAATGGTTGTAATTTAATATGTCTAAGAAACGAGTAGATAATGATGATTGTATCATCTTCTTCTCTGTATCAATTTATCTGGCTATTAAGCAAATTAGATTCTTCTGCCTGGCATTAAAAAGAAACACTCGAGAGGTTTTTATAAGGGAGGGAAGAAACGATAAACAAGGCAGTGAAATGTTGAGACGCGAAGAGCGGTTTCAAGTCTTTTATAAAACCATAATGAGAAATCGTGCCAATTTTGTCAAGATTTGAACTGTTACAAAGATTAAGAGTATTGAAAATTGAAAGTCTAGAATGCAATGAATATATTTACTGTAATTATTACATTTATGAACCCATATTTATTCCGAATAAAATAACCATACTTTACGATAATACACAATGTTACGTTACGATATATCCATAATAATGTTTACTTCAAATTATGACATTGTTGTTTTATCGTCTCTTTAATATAACTGGTTCTTAATTTATACAAAACACATTATTATTTTTTTATCATTATAATATTTTTCGCACACAATCATATCTCCTGAATACAGTTCAGCGTGCTAGTCAGTGGTCAACTTGTCTCATTAGCTGAATACTTATGATGAACCATTTTTTCATCATTTAACCAAGATGTTCAATATGTTAATAAATTCTGATGACGAATTAAATAACTCTTTCAAAACAATAATTGTATATAAGACATTCAAATCCAGATCTTTTTCAAAAATCGTTTTAATTAATTCAAAATAAAACTGTGTCAACAGGTTTCCTTTTAATTAACGATAATTGGAGGAAAAATGTCTTCAACGGTGTTTAATTACGCACGGAAAATATCCAAGTCTATCAAAGTCAGATCGGTAACGAATCAACAAAAGCCCCCCAATTAAGGGAAATTAAACGAAGGAAAATGAGAAAAGTTTAAACTGATTTCTTGGAAATTACTGAATCGTCCGTATACCAAATATTGATGGAAATTACACGAACAATTGACGTGCGATGGAAAGATACACGATAGAGGAATACTATGGACAGACGAACGAGCATACCATTATACTCGATCCTTGATATAGGCTCACCTCTTCGGTAAAATCACAGCTTGTCGTATGATTGTGTCACCTCCGTTTTTGAGTCATTGAAGTATACGTCTCACATATGTTATGCAATTGCTTCCAATGTTACTTACAATATCGGTGGAGGTGCCGGGTTTATAAAAATATTGGTGGAGGTGCCTGTCCAACTTTGAATGTATCAACAAATATGTGGAGTATGTTTTTTTTAATATATTCAGTATCTCATCAATTGATATTTCATCACTTCAAAATTTTATCACTCAACTTAATTTTCAATTTTTCAATTTTTCAAGGTGGAGGTGCCGGGTTTATAAAAATATTGGTGGAGGTGCCTGTCCAACTTTGGATGTATCAACAAAGATGTGGAGTATGTTTTTTTCATTATATTCAGTATTTTATCAATTAATATATCATCACTTCAAAATGTTATCACTCAACTTAATTTTCAATTTTTCAATTTTTCAGAATATTTTGATCAAAAGATTTCTTTCTTTGACCGCTCTATCTTTTCTCTATTATCAGAATTTAATTTCACATAAAAATACTTCGTGACATACGAAAATTAAGTGAATTAATAATTTTAATAATATCTCATTGAATCAATTTGACAATTTAGCATAAAAACTATGAACCAATCAAATCATCGGGGCAACTCAATAATCCATCTGATATAATATCAATATAATATCACAATACATTCTGTAATCTATTAAACATCCACAAATAGAACATGAAACGATGAATTGGACCAACAAAAAGCACATTTTATCAAAGAGAGATATCAACTTTCCATGTTTTTGTTGTCTCAAACGCGAAGCTCTCATGTTTATATATATCTCGAGAAAACTCACCATCTATAAATCTATGTCTTCGTTTGCATAATGTGTAGAGAGCTATTTTAAAAAGAATTACCAACCACAGTATATATTATTCTATAGTGTATGTGTGTGTATAGTACGCCAGTCTATTAGTGGATAATAAAAGTGTGAGAGAGCGAGAGCGAGGAAGGAGAAAGAGGAGAAGAACCAAGTGTTCTTACTTGCTCTCTTCAAGAGTGAAGAATGGGATAATTATTCGCGGAAAAGTTCATCTTCTATTCAAAACACGCCGCGGCGGGCGTCTTTCTTTTTTCTTCTCGTTGCTGGAGAGGCGTCGCGACGTTTTTAGACTTGTTGCCTCTCGAGTGCTGCCACACGTCCTTGGCACGAGTTTTACAAGATGCTTTTTTTTTGCTCCCACTTTTCACGGTCGTCTCATTGAAAATGTTTAATGTGTGTTTACTTTGTTTTGACGAGTGAATAAACAAGAGAGCCCGTTTGTTTTCTTACAATTTATCATAACGAGAAAAAAGATAGATTATCAATGATTTTGTTGCATTAATCATTACTTGAATGATTTAATGGTTGAGTAACTTCTTGTTGTCAATGTGGTACATTAATATAATTAGTTGAAAAGAAGATTTTTTTTGTGTTTGTTATTGGATAATTCAATTTGACTATAATTGAAATGCCTTATAAATATCATAAGACATGATATATTTTATCCAATAAGTTTCCTTTCGGCGTTTTTCATTTGCACATCAACATAATTAAATACATTTTCTATAATCAGTTTTGGTATAATATTTGTTATGTCAATCAAATTGATGTGTATCCAAAATATGATATTGCTTGTTCATATGCTTTAATGACTTCAAGGAATAAATTGCAAAGTTAAAGGATAAAAAAATACATCTAATGTCAGTATATATTTCTACGGGTACTTTAACTAGACTGTAAGCCTATATCAATATTTTCTTCATCTCTTGTCCCTGTCTCAATCTTCTATTTTCGTTTCTGAGAGTTGAAACATTTATTTTCAAAACAGTCTACAAACTGGGCCAATTAAAAATCGATCCCAGTTCGTTATACGAGACGGATAAATGAATATTTTACAAACAAGCGAAAGTTAAATATTCTCAATCGTAAAAGTTGTTAAGTACACTCGGAGGAGAAATGAAAATGAGCCTTATCAATAGACGTATCTCCATTTTATTAGTTCATCATTCAGTTCATCAGTTGACAATGGACAATAAATACAAAAATAACTTCAGAGCTTAAGCTAACAGTAATGTGTACGTAAAATACATTTAATCGAAAATGAATTTATTCACCTGATTCGACCTCGTATATTCTTACGGCATAATCGCCATATACTAATTGTAACCACGGGAAATGAAAATGGTCTGAAAAATATAGGAAAAACTGAAAAAGGAGAGAAAGATAAGAAGACATCTAGAATGGGAGGAAATAATTCGGAACAACTTGGTCACTGTATATAGAAACTCATTCGCGAGCTCAACATTTCCACGCTGATGGAAGATATAATTTTGTTTCCAAGCCCAATTTGAGTCCTGAAATATAATTAGTTCACAAATTACCACAAGAACCACGGAAAATACTCTTTTTTTATATTAGTAGTATGCCTCCAACTTTCACGACTTCTGACAATTTAAATCGAAGTCTTGATATAAAATCACCCCTGAACCCGTGGGTTCTGGATTTTCCGGAAGCTTCTCGCCGGTTCATCGATTGTAGACATTGGTCCACTGTACTCAAAACTCGACTGTTCCTAAACCAACTGATCTAAAAAACGACCAACTGTACTAAAACCCAACTGATCTGAACTTCTACTTCTTGAGAAACCTGTACAGAAGTATAATTTTGATGAGTTTGGCTCCTACTCTCAACAAATTAAAATATCACCCAATGAATGATCTATAGGCTCTGGTGAAGGTTGGGATTAGATAGGTAAGGTTTGTGTCCATTGGCATTTCTGAAGGAAAGGAGCCAAACTCCAGAAGTATAAGTTTAGTTCAGTTGGTTCTTAGTACAGTTTATTTTAGGACAGTTTATTTTCAGGACAGTTTATTTTAAGGACAGTTGGTTTTATCATAGTTGATTAGATCGTCTCATCGATTGTTTCCCAATCAAGATAGGGATGAATTAATAAGATCGCTTTGAAACAGTACCGTTTGTTTTGGAGGACTCCGAGGCGGTCTTGTCACCCATTAAACTTCTCAATACACCAGTTTACCTCGATTTAACAGGTTGCCTTGTACAACCCGTGGAGATTTAATCAATGGCAGATGAAAACTATTTTTATTAACAAGAAATCTGAATATTTTGAGGTTCAACGACCGAATAATCGAATATAATATCAAAAATAATAAACTGTACAAAACAGCCAACTTTTTAACTCATCTTTGAGGGTTTGTTCTCCCTTTTGTGAGTTTATTATCATGTAATTTGTGAGAAGCACCTTATGGAAGACTTAAAAGCGTAAATAACTGGGGCACTTCATAATAACATGTACTTATATTCAGTAGAGTAGGAAAATAAAAAGTGTGGTTTGTACGTAATTTATAATTAAATCTAAAAAAAAAGCAGCTCTGTAATTTTGTAACGCAACTATACTCGCGACTTGATGAAAGGATGAAAATAAAAGACATGAATAAAGAGAATGGGGTTTGTGGCAATGTGGGGGGGGGGGGGGGGGGGAAAGGGGGAGAAGTGGAACGGGTAGGAAATATTTTCACTCCGTTGTCTAACAGAGAAGAGAGTAAAGAAAGTAAGTGAGTCGACTTCCTAATTTTATGACTGCAATTAACAAAGTGAAAACAAGTGACACTAGATAGAAATGTGAGTAGGAATTATGGAAGACTTTGTATTTACAACCTCTCATTTGTTGAATAACAAATAAAAAACGACGCGATGAGGAACTAGAATAAAGATTGAGAGGTTTTGTGAATATATACTCTTTAAATCGAAAACTTTTGAGACAGTGTTGCACCAGTTGAGTTGATATTCAACTAGTGTTTTAAGTAGACTATTTTTATTCTATCTCATTGTTTCGATGAGCGTTAGCGAAGAGATTCCATGCAACTCTTACGGAGCTTTGTCTGTGTGTTTTGTTTGTTTGTTTGTTTGTGGGCACTGCACAGGTCACAGGGTTTGACCGATCGACATGAAACTTTTTTTTTAGGCGCAAACTTATCCAACTTGGAACTGTATAGTTTTTGGGTCAAATCGGTTGAACCATTTTTGTGAAACATCATCTCGAAGTATCTGAAAACCCCATAAGATAAGGCTGGGCGGAAAAAATTGAAAAATAAAATCTTTCCAATATAATCCAAATTTTCCTCAAATGTGAACACAGAAATAATACACATTAATAAAAATTGAGGTGTAATTCGGACCAGTCGTTTCGAAGAAAATAATTCAATACATGTTTCTCATTATTAGAAAATACAGAAATATCAGTGGACATATATTGCATTGTTGAATTCACGGCTTCTCAGATCCATTGGCATCGGATAAAGTTCATTTTATATGATCAAGGTGTGTAGAGTTTCGCTCATCTCACAACGCATATCCCGCGTTTGCCTAGTGTTATACAATAGTTTACCTTTAGAAATGAAAATATGAATTCATTCATGCCAATACTTGATATATATCCATATTAATGAAATATTTAAGTGTACTCGATCGTATTTTTTTAATTGATATTTTCATAAGCAAGTCTTCACATAAGCATAAAATAATCTTGACCGTTTAAGGCTATGACAACGAATCAACTGTCACCAGAAATAGCAAATAACTATGTTTACACCATACTATGAATGAAAAAACTAAACGTTAACCACGCCACACTGTATGTGACAAATTTTGTACACAGTCTTCTCAATTTGGGAATAACTCTAATTTAATCATTCACAATAATTCCATTCGCTAAAAATTCACATTCATCATATGAAATTTTGACAATGGAAAAATAGGATAGTGCGCCATTTTTTCTGATGTTATACACCTTTAACGAAAAATGTTTTCAAATCCACGAGTAAAGAAAAGATAATCTTGTATTTAAATATTCAACTATAAGTTATACTATAATTTGACGTGACTAACATGAACCCCTGGCGACCAAACTGTCAACTATGACCTGAATCACGCCTCTTGAGCTCTCGCGTTGATTACTGGCTCACCCTACAGGTAATGTGGAGCATACTGGTACACAACCCTTAATTCATATCCATAAAAACTGTCTTCACTAGCTTCGCTAGCTCTGTTGGTAATAATAAACCGGGTGCCATGAGTACAATTATTTTGATGTTTATTGAAAATTATTATAGACTCAGATATAGGCTTCAAATTATTCATATTTTTAAAGGAGGTTAAAGGTGATCAATCATCATGAGTAGTGATTCAGTAATTTGTATTTCTCTATTCATATTGCATTGAATGACACACTCTAATTATGACTACAATATTTTTGCGTCGATTATATATGAGTTGATGGGATGATGATGATTTTTTTTTTTTTTTTTTTTTTTATAGTGTGAAGAAGTCTGTCGTGGCTTGTTGTCAAGGAACCATTCTATATTAACCTGAACGACAGACGGGAATCACGAAAAAACACTGACAGAATGGTTGACCATGACAGGAATCAAACCCCGCTCTCCTGAATGATAGTTCAGTGTGCTAGCCTCTCGACCACAAGTGTCATCAATAATGATTTGATTGATGAAATAATAATGAAATGATGAGGTGATTTTGGGATTTGAAATAACGACTGGAGCCAAAACCAAGTTGTAACGGGACCTTTGTATTTGTTTTTGTATTGTATTAATTAATCAGATACAAGTATACACATTGTCGTTCGTATGATTTTCGTTATTTTCAAGTTATTTCGAGAGTTATAATTTCACCTCCCATCAGCTGTAAATACGTTGTAATACAATACTTACAGGACTAGACTGTATAATAAATGTTATTGTACAAAACACAATGTTATACAAGAATTATTTAATCAAAAATCATTATTCACGCTTTGACAACATTGAAAATTGGAAACGTTAACTGATTCATTGTTAAAAAAATATTCAAAAAGATGGGCGATATGTCATTTCTGGCTATTGTCAAGTTTGACTTTCAGCACCACGTAAGCTTCGTTTTACATCAGCATATGGCTACTTCCACATAAAGGAGCGGAAAAGGGTTAAATGGTTGATAGGAATATTTCACCCTTCTTTTTTTTATTATTTAGAATAAGTGGTGTAGATTGGTTGACAGTGTCGGTGAACAAACGGGAATAGATTGAAGATGCATACAAGTATCGAGATATGATCTATGCTGAAATCAAGAGCTTTCAACTGTTAAATTGAAGGGCAGATGGAACTTTTGGTTGGCAAGTTTGTGTTATTCACATTAGAAAAACAAACTTTGCTTACACTACAACTGTGTAAGCATTCTCATGATGATTTTTCGTTGTAAAAATTGAAAATTGTGAATAAGATTATGATATTAAAATTAAAATTCATTGACTATTGATTAGTACAAATTAGAGATTTTTGTGATATTTCGATCGCATGAAATAATATCATATTTTCATAAAAAGGGACACTCACATTTTTTATCAGTGATTGTGGAATAAATTGACATGATATAAATGGCGTACACTAATTCAAAATAATTATTTTATTTTCAAATGTTCAAATATGTCAAACAATCAAATCTTAAAAAGAATAAAGTCAAATGCTCAAAACATTTTTCTATAATCCACCAACGTATTACCGTTAACTCTCTATTATAGTTATAATTCATTGAACTTACAAATCACACGTAACATATATCATGTGACATTCACCAAACCAATCCTTCATCCAATATCTAACCCTTTCTTAGGCCTAGACACATTATACAAATCTACACTTTATCTATTTGAATATCTAGAACCGTTAACGAATATTCAAAGATTTGATCTTACACTCCCAATAACGAAGTTTGCTAGAACCCATGTCTTGACATAATCGACATATCCTCAGTCTCAACCCTTTCACACGGTTCTCAGTACTATTTGAATGTCAAACTTATCAACGGTTTCGATATTTGGTCCTGTTGAGGAAGAGGGGTGGAGGGGGGAGAGGAGAAAATCGAAAAGGGAGGCTGGGATGTACTTTTATATCAATTGATTCGTTGCATATATTTAACGATATGTAAAAAAGGTCACCCATTTTAATACTCGATATTTGAATTTGAAAAGACATCTTCGGTATAGGCCAATATGCCTAAGCTGGGTGGGTCTTGAATGGTGTGTGGCAAGAGTTTTTTTCACGAGTACACCCTGAAGGTATATATTGTAAAATCCATTGACAGCTTTTAAAAAACCGATGCAAATTAAGTTGAGGCATGTATTGGTATTGAGAATATATTTAACGATTTTAAGGATGCTTTTTTATTCTACCGTGCAGATGTATAGGAAATGTATTGGAACAGGGTTGCTATTTCCTCATAGATTTCTTCGTGTTATATGCTGAAACTGGGTCAGAAAAAGAATGAGATTATCTATGGATATAACTAGTAACTGATCTATTTGCTATTAACCATTTACTACGCAAAACAAATCGAATCAATCTATAAAACTTGGTAATAATATAATTTTCATCCAAATGTATGTTATGTCTATATACGATTGAATCGTTCCCGATCGATTAAATTGAATCTTCACATAAAAAAAGGAAAATGATTTCATTAACATGTTTTGACGAAAACTCAGTAGGCCTATCACTCAAATATCCACACAATTACTGTCAAACATTTGCATGTTCACGTATCAAAATTGAAATGAAATCGTTCGGGAACTTAAATCGAGAAAATAGTCAAGTTTCAAGATGAAAAAAATTTGCGTACGGAAGCTCAAAACGTAAACACATAAAAAATCACCATTTGAATAGAGAAAATAGGTTAAGGGTTTCTTTTCCAATGGGGGGGACATCATAAAAAATACTGTCAGGTCTAATATTATATAATACAAAAAAAAATCGCATCCCCTATGGTAAAAATCCACCCTTGTCAACCCTTTCTAAAGGTGTGACGGTGCATTACGTATTCAAAGGTTGATATTATTGAATACGTGGACCATCTCCGAAATAGTTCGCATCTAATATTATCGAATGCATTTACCATGCAATTCTATTCAAATGTGAAGGTTAGTCATATAACGTGTCAAAAGAGAGAATTGATGCTAAATATAGGCTAGCTTATTATTGGATATTGAAAACGTTATTGTGTTTTCAATGGAGGAAATGTCAATGGTTACGTCTATACTGTATAGGCCGAACTCGAGTTACGAGTCGGATTTTTAAAACCTAGACAATTTTAGTTTTAGTTTTCTTATGCTATAACTCACACTTGTTCGGATATTTCTTGAAATTATGATATTATGTATTGTGATTGTAGTTCTTGTCTTTTCACATTAGGTAGTAGTTGGTTATCAGATCAAATTAAACTGTAAAACTTGTTATAGATTCACAATAAAATCAGATGGCTTACAAACGATGAGCATTATATAATTAGCTGAGCGTTAATAGTTATTGACTTTCCATAATAATTGTAGCATTATGAGTTCTCCATTCTTGAAAATCTCAACATTGTTTAGTTCATGACAATATGTTCAAATTATATGCTCACAGATATACTTAAATTAAATCAAATTAAAACATTCATATCGAATCAATTTGAGAATTAACGAAAGAAACGTATCGGTATCAGATTAATTTCTTATTCATGTACTTTTGAATATGAAAGATTGATGTTTTTAAAATGATTCTTTATAATCAAATTGATTCTGAATATTATAGTTGGCCGACCCAACACCCCAACAACAAAAATAAGTGACATTGTAATCCGTCTCTTCCTCTTCAAACACCTTACACGAAAAATAATCAATTTTCCATTAAAAATCCCCTTCTTTGTATTGAACAGCATTCTATTTACCCCTAATCCCGTTTTCCACTACTTGCGGTATATAAAAATGACCTCATTTTTTTCAATAGCATATTTTCTTCCCTCCATAACCTCATTTTATTTACACGAGTAGTACCATTGCATTTTACCTCTCACCTCTATCGCAACCCTTACGTCCCATTCTTCTCATCTAAAGTCTCGTGTTTTCTATACGTGAAAAAAATTGATGAATAAGCATATGCAAGTGAGAGAAAGAGAGATAGGGTAAACATGATGTTAGAAAAGGATGGCGATATTTTAACTCTTTCATAGTATGGAAAAGAGATTTTTTCGAGTTGAAAGGATGCATGTCGGTTCTGGATTTGTGTTTAGTCAATGTCTATAAAGGTTAGTTAGTGCACGTAAGTCGACGTGAGGTGAGCATACGTGAATAAGGCTTTCAGATGGATATTTGGTTGTTTCAAAATGTTATGGTCAGTGAAAAGTGCATCTATGGCGTGAAGGAATATATGTAAACGAGGTAAACAAAGGCTTTTGGAATAAATTCTCAATTTCTAAATATCAATTTTTGGGGGGGAATTGTCAATAATTACTGTCAAATTATTTTATATGTATTCAAGATTTATTATACCAATATTTTTTCAAATTATAGTGTATTGATGCATCCAAATTTCCATGAAAATTAAATTAGCGCGTAGACTACATTTGAATATTAGTAATAATATGTGTGGATGACAATTCATGTTCGCTTATCATATAATATTCAGGTATAAATTGGAATCTTATTACAATTTATTTTGCATTTAATGTAAGTCATTGAATTGTACAACGTCATCTCTTGGTGAACATATAGTATGATGAATAATTGAATATCAAATTTTATGGGTTCTTTAGTTATTATAAAAGTAATAAAAATGTTCAGGTAATACAATTAAAATTATTCACATCATCAGACAGGATGGATAATTGGAAGGATGAATAATTTTCTCTATTTGTGTACTCCAGAATAATTGACAGTCACGAATTAACGATATTATAGACATATAGTTGAACTCAATCTACTCATCCTCATACATTTCATGAAAAACATATTTACTGTGAAACTGGTCCATGCTTTCTTCGTAACATGACGTTTTCACAGACTAGTGAAGTGTGAACCAAAACTTTGCTCACAGATAACAAAAAAAAACATCAATAAAGAGTTGATTCAGTGAAAATAAACCACTTTTATTCGTAGAGCGTGCGCGAGAATTTTCTTCTATTTCTCTCTCACTCTCTCTCTCTCTTTCTTCTATCTCTCTTCCTCTCTCTATAAAAGAGAGTTTTTAAAGAGAGGAAAAATTCTGTTCACGTTTTCTTGAATCACCGTTCTGAAAGGTTGAAGTGAACGTCTTTAAAATTCATTAAGAGAAATATTATGAGGGTGTTTTTATATAAAACGCTTGTTTTACACGTCTTTGGTTGGGGAGGGGGGAGGGATGGGGGTGAGAGGAAACACTTTTACACTCAAGAAATCCAAACATTGTCACGTAGCAAGTGAATTATTTTATTTATCCTCGCATTTCTTTGCGTATATTAAATGACAGAAGACTCTTAATTATTATTATGAAATGTAGGGCATTTGTTAAGTAGGCCAATTACTTTCGGCTTTGTGCATGTATTTATAACAGAGACGCATTTATGGATGTTAAGTAACACTTTTATTCAATGAGGAATCATAAAGAATATCAGATGTTCATTCTTTTCGTGGTAATAATATTTACGAGATTTATATTTTGGGTTAGAGACTTGGTGGAGGTGCCACATTTTGTTTGTGAAATAATTGTTCATGATACATTCATTAGAAGAATTGAAATAATGACCGGCACTCCCATCAAATATGAAACTCTCTTATTAACCCTTGCTCTTGGACGCATTTGTCATATTATTATTTTTTTCTTCCAAGATGGCTTTTATATAATTAACATTTTCATCAGATACGTTATCACTCTTGATTTACAATTTTATCCCGCAATTGTCATCCTGCTGTTGACTTGGTTTAACTATTCTAATTTTTGAATTTAATTACATTCAATCATTTTCTATGGTCAATTTTCACTATATAAGTTACTCATCACCATCTTCTGAAGTAGTTTCGTTTCGAAGTCATGAGTCACACGTTAGCTAGGAATGGTTGACTGGTGTCTGTATATGCATGAGGGTTGGATGTTGCAATGGCGTCCATCCGTCGGATAGCGTCGAGACGCCAGAGCCGTCGGATTAGAGAAAATGGCTGCTCCTATGATTCCTATAACATATAACATGTAGAAACACGTGTGTTGGGCTGCTATAGCATTAGGAACTAGACGGAATTTTTTATTTAGTAGACTCACAAATTATACTGTTTGAAATAAATAGATGTTTCGGAATTATCTAGTAGAAATTCAAATTTCCAGTTGTAATTACTGAGGAAAATTTATTCTGGCTGCCCTGTTATTGAAAATAGAACATACGTATGCAATAATAACAAGCTATAACAAGCTATCTATTTGTGTGCAGCTGTATCCATTCCTTTGAAATTCTTAAAAAGAAAAAATAGACAAAATTTCATTTTTTAAATGCAATGAATGTTGAAAGTTTGTCAATTTTTCATATTTGAACTCATCGTATATAATAAAACCCAGACTGAATTTTTTTTGAAAATATTTTCGCCCAATTCAGTACTATATTATCTGGAACATGTAGGCCTATAAGCAAATACGGTAAACTTCTCTTTTCGGATACAAATAAGCTTCTTACGGCGTAAGATATTTGAGGGTATCTATTGTATTTCATCATATGACAAACTTGTTTTGAGAGAATCCCTTTTTTCTCGATTATTCGAAAATTCAATTTTTTCAATAACAAGTGCACGAGTCCAAAAATGAAATTTCTAAAACTATAATATTAGAATCATTATTGTGATTACTGTTGCAATATACTAGCACATTATACCATCATATTGATTTATGGACTGTTTATATCTCTAGACATTACGCAAAGGGTTGAACCCTCTGGTCAGCTAGTTGTATGTATAACAGACAGGTGCTGGTCAAATCTGACGCGTGCATACGTACGACAGAGAGAAAAGATACAATTCCAATCACGATAGAATGAGACAGACATAGGAAGTTGTGGTCACTACTTTGTAAGGGTCATCGAAAAAAGGGTTTGTCCAGAACGGGTTCTAAATATTTTTTTCATGATGGTCATAATTCATTTTCTAGTGAACCCTTTTTGATTGTTTCGGTCTTTTGAACAGATTTGATAGTGAACGACTGGTCAATTACTTCGGACTCAGAATGCAATATGCCTGGAGAGGGCTTAAGACTATCACGCCCCTGTTGTTTAGCCAACTCGAAGGCTGGTTTACAGGCAATTGGTCAGCGGACCTAGCTTCGAATTGACCAATCTGGTTTCTGTTGGCAGTACTGGTGAGGCGAGGAAAGTTAATTCTGACACAGCGGGGGCTGGTAGTCAATATAAGGTTAAATTGTGTGTGTCGAATATAGAGAAAATTGAGAAAAAATGTTTTGATGTTGAATATTGAAATGTTAGAATCTAGTTTAATTGAATACTAATTAGTGGACCATCCAGTAACTAGTGGATTAAGTAATTACCTCGGTTGCCAGTGCTATTTTCGAGCCTTGATTAATATTGAGCTTAATCAACACATTTTGAATTTTCGTATGAAAAGATGCAATATAGGCCTACTAATAATTTGAAATGTTTGTGATTTTGATTATTTGATTTTGAATCTATACGGAAAAATCATAATAGTGATACGTTTTCAAATGATTACAATGCTTGTTAAGAGAGCTTTTTGAGGTATTTAAAAAAAAAACACATGCACACTCAATTTAAGAAAGTTAAAATAACGATTAGCTAGTGAAGCTCTAGCTAGATATTTTAAGATTTCGTTGTAACGCATATTTAAGAATCCAAAAAAATATAATTTGGAAATAAATGTACATAGTTATTGATAATACTGTCAGTGCCACAGCTTCGTAATAATTACATTGAACATCGGAAACATTGAAAAAATTGAGTACGTTGACAAAGAAATATAAACCAAACATTATTCTTATCGGTACCTTGGAATATAATGGGATATAATTGCGAAGATTATTGTGAAAATGAAAAGGATTGATTGAATAGTATTCAATGTTTCATGTGTTTGATTCGAGAATAATCATAAATATATCTATTCTTTTTTTTTGAAGAATAGTTGTCGTAAATACACCAAGTCAAGACTTGCACTATAGCATTTTTATAAGATAGTTTTCATACATTCATTACAATATCGAATATAGGATATTCATAGAATATCCTATCTCATCATTTCGTATCACAATGCACAAAGTCATATCAGCATAGCTATAAATAACTATAAATAATACCAGTATCCTACCAGGTATTAAATTTGTAACTAGCCCTCCGATAGTTGTTGATCAAGTTCACCAATGTCCAGTAGCTCCGAGTCAGTTAAAACTGCATCCATCATGGACGCGTGCGCGCGCATTATGGTCATAATAGGTGCAAGAAGTCAACAAATAATGACTTGACCATATCACTGTGCGGTCAACTCATTAGAACAAGGAATGATAAATGATTCGGAAATGAAACGTGTTTTTGAGATGGGGATGAGAGTGGGGAGATGTAGGGATTTGGTGTCGCGGAAAATGGGGTGGTATCTGCCGGTATGGTTGCTAGGTTTCCACGCGGACTTTTACACATATGATATTTAATATCTTTTTGAGTTTGGAATTGAATTATTGAGAGAATATTCTCTTGTTTCTATGTGTTTTCTAAATTGGAATACTATACATTTTTGATATTTTTATTCATTGATAATGAATTCACACTTGAGTCACTGTCTTCACGTTTTATTTAGTCGTGTTGAAACATTGAATTATTATTAGAACCATTCTATCTTCGATTATAAATTAATTCTTCATTCTTTGTATTGATTTGATAGCATCTCATAAATTGCCAATACATTTCCTTATATTCTGTGGAAACTTCTGTATGTATACCAGATAATTTCAGTATACAGTATGTGTACCAGGTCAAATAATGTTCATGTCACCAAAACGTGACGATTCTTATTACAAAAGGGAATCTAACTTGAATCGAATATTTTCAGAGAAAAAATAATAATAGTGTGACTAAGATTAAACAAGTGTTCATAGAACAGTTAATTCAAAAGAAAGAAAGATAGACTTCACCCAGACAGTTTAAATCTTTTGGGAAATATTTTTCTATTCCAACTTATAATTAACGAATATGATATTTTATAGTTTATATTTCTCTTCCACACTGTTTTTATCTCTCCAAGGCATCTCTCCTAATTTCTCCATCTCATAAACCAATGCTGTGACCCATTTTCATGAAAACGAAAATAAAAATATCCGAAATTACATTATAACGGAATGGAATAAACTCGATGTTTATTTCGTTTTTACGATAAGAGGAAATGTTTATGGGTTTTTTGATATTCATTTTTACAACCTTTTATTCACTAGGTTTTTAAGCTATATCACATCTTGACATATTTATTTTATTATTATTATGAATTGTTTTTATGTTGGCAGTCATTCCTCTATATAACGACAGGAAATGATTACCTGGTTTTTGATACCGAGTTTATATTCTAGATTGAAATCCGAACATATTTTATTGCGTTTGTTATTCGCTTTTTAGTACGTTAAGGTTGGCAACTATACTTGTATTCACGAGGGGACCTACCAACAAAACAAACCTAAATACTCCGGTATGAAACCGAAATGTGATACATAAACTATCTGTAAATTTAAAGAATCAAAGTGGCTCAAGCTATCAAAGTGCTAAGAATCAAGTGTAAGAATCAAAGTGACTAACACGAGAAAAACTGAAGAATTTCAAAATGTATGGCATATTAATTAATGACTCTAAATGTTAGAATGAAATCATTCCAAGACTTTTCAATATAAAAATGAAACTGATGAGCAAGTTCTAGTTTTGAAACTGAAAGAATACGTATGAGTGAAAAACTTCATACATGTCGCTGTTTTCAGATATTTTTTATTGCCTCCTGATTATATCGGACTCGATAAAGTAGCATATCTACTCTACAGAAGATACAACTGCTTTACCGACTGTGACTATGCCTCAACTATGTTATACCAAATAGGCTACAACGTTTTTTTGAGGTCATGTTACAACCACTTCCACACATTTGAAGGATGTAATTATTTTTCAAATTATGAACCACTCTTGAAAAACTAAAGTCAGTAAAAATTGATAATAATGTTATTTACTGGTGATATCTGATAGTTTTACTCGTCAACTATCGTGAAAATAAGTATGTCGAAGATATTATAGTCTAGACATATCTATTGTTTCGAAGACGATAATAATTTCATAATCCTACATATCTACTTATATGGACAATCAATTTCACCTACAGCGAAATTGTTCAAAATTGAATGTTTTGAGAATGATCTACCTAGTAATATTTGATCTCAAGAGAGATTGTGTAATATATTCAATGGAAATTGACATTTAAGTTATTGCTGATAATAAAAATCAAATATTATCATTTTAATCATCACCTATGTGTTAAATATATTCATAAATATTGCTGTGATGAATTGATTTCTCATATTCATATTGAACGATAGATCTCCACATTCTGAATGTTACATCATAAATATTGGAACAGTATTGAGCTTTCCGGTTGATTTATATCAAATTTATTAGTGTGCATATTGCTCTATCAAGCAATTGATAGTAGGTATACAAGCTTACGTTAGTAGATCTACCGTTGATTAGACCTATAGACTTTTAGGTTATGTTTTATTTTATATGCACAACCTATGATAAATATATATATATATATATATATATATATATATATATATATATATATATATATATATATATATATATATATATATATTTACATATATTTATATATATAATATTACTCATCATGATAACAGATTTTTTAAGTTGAATCAACAGTTCAAAGTTCAAAATTAATCGATACAACAGTTAAAATGGCTACGTAGGAATGGATTAGAGAGATGATTGTGTCCGTCTGATGGAATTATTATTCTACCAAAAGAAAATGAATTCGTTCGGAATTTTACTACGTTGCTTGATTTTTTTTTTTTATCAACATCGAAAGTTTGACAACATTTGGACAACGGGGCACCACAAGGGTGATTTTACCACCCCTCAAAATTGAGTTGTTCAAATAGTCATGCTAAAAATAAAATGATTGTGAGGTAATTACGAATTTGTCTCAAAGATATAATATAATATGACACAATAATTTATAAATTAAACCACTAAATTCCAGTACAACTTCGTAAACAATTATACTTTGTGTCCCAACATACACCCTTTATATGAACTTAATTGTATATTACCAACCGAAATAAATCTTTTCGTTTGTTAACAAAATTACACCGTTCTTTCAAACAAAGAACTGGTACCAGTACGTTGTTAATGTCCTATCACCAAGAAACCCGTTGCCTATGCGACGCATTCTACTTTAGCACGCCGCGACGCCATTTAAGACGTCGGATAATTTATCGATGGTGTTTAAATCAGTTACCGGTGAATAGAAGCAATCCTTTGCGGGTAAATTCCCGACGCCTGACTTTCCCTCAATTTGCCATTCAGTTAAAATGTTCGCCGTTATACTCTACATAATATAAGTGAGCCGAGTGCACACAGCTATAACTTTTGTCTTGTCATTAATTTTATTTATAAGAAAATCCTTAAAGGCAAGAATAATATTCCTCACCGAAAACACTTAATCAATTAATTTGTCTTGTTTTCAGCTTGTAAAACGGATATTTAACGATAATTTATTCCCCCTTTGATACTCATAAATAATTTTTGGGTTCCTTAGTAGTGATATAAATCTTTTACATATAGTGATAGTATGCAAATTAGCCACCATTTAAATCTCTCTATTTTACCCTCATTTCAATCGAGCACTGTATGGGACATTCTTCTCATCTATAAGTTGTTGATACAGGCATTGATTTGTGAATGGGTGATCAGATAATAATACCGATGAAATATTAATCAGAACCATTCATAGTGAAACCATTTTCTCAGAGTCAATACGACCCATGTAGGAAAAAAACACTTAGCAAAGTGCTGCATTGACTTTTGTTTTACTCGGCTTTGATTTCGACCACAATCATCAGATTCTGAATTTTTCATTCATTTTCTCAAGCAATTAAAAGTGCAATGAAACTTTACGAATTTTACAGCACATAACATATTCATTTCAACTGTATTTTGAATGCCTCACATTTTCTGAGAGTTTTTTTTTGATGATCTTCATTCGTTTTCAAATTGATTAGTTGAAACTTTCCGTAGTGATTTATTAAACAGTTAATTACTCAAGTTATCTGAATGTTTGTTGGCAGAGTATCAACCAGTGAGTCAAGGGTTCATCAGAAACTTGTCAAAAAACCTCCATCTATTCTCAAAGGAATATTTACTCCTACACATATTCGCAATCATCATTATTGGAACTTAATTATAACAACCATTTTGACACATAAATGCGTACCCTTGAGATATATCACGCGTGTTTGTACTATATATTCTGACAAGTTCCCTCCCTCTCCCCCTCCCCTTCCAGTGATACACACCCCGAACTTTCTGAACGATCTAATCATAATTCTTTATTTCCACACCAATTAAGAAATATCCAACCTAACTCATCATACGCTAATACCACTGGGTAAGGATTTTAGGGGGGAGGTCGGAGAGATGAGGATCATTTCAAAAACTATTTCCATCCAAATAACTTCGTTAATTTTCGTAGAAATTTTGCAAGCTTTCTAATATAATATATATACTGAGTGAATCCTCACCTCTTTCCCTCCCCTCATCCTAATGTCCCCACAGATTCAATTCGTCTATCTTAAGTTTCGAGAGCACTTCGTCCTATACGTTATAAGTCAATTTGCTGGCTTCTGCCGTTGGCAGCACATGTTCTTGTGCCCATTTGTACGACAGGCAGCACATGTAAATGACAGACAGATAGACAGACAATGCAGACATTGATGGTAGCTTAGACATCAAGTAGTCGTAGTAGAAGATAGAGCTCTGAGACGAAGAGAACCAAAACAACCTCCTCCACGAAAGTTTATTACTCTGAGGATGTGTAGAGAAGAAGAAACTTCGTTCATCTTGGTGGATATGGAGAGTAGGAAGTAGGGAATAGGAAGGGGAGTTTGGATGAGACTGTAAAGGACATTGTAAGTTTCAAGATGGCGTTAATCAAGATATTGTAATATGGAATCACTGCCTTCCAAGATGATAGGTACCAGAATTGCCAACATTTCCAATTCTACTGTCAATTGAGAATAATGGCGTTCGTTTAATTATGTCATGTGTTATTGGATCTAGTTTCTGATGAAATGAAGAGCATTTTCACATGGATTCTTACAACAAAGAGCTACATTTATACTTACAATTCTGAACAGGATGTCTCAGTTCCAGTTCTCTGATGAGTTCATTGAGCTAACTAACTGATTAGTTAATAAAATGACACAATGTAAACAAGGGAGATAACTAATTAACAGGTAATTAACCAAATAACAAAATAGGTCTACATAAAAACCTGGACCTAACCCAATTTTGAAACTGTTTATTTTCAACTATTGGAAAATGTGTTGTAATCAGGCTATTCAGTATAATCCAGTTTCCCAACAACCTAGTCACACAAATGATACTCACAATTCATAAAGGAAAACAATAAGGATTGACCGTGACCAAGATGCAAATATTCGTCATTTAGATCTCATTTATACTCTACCTCCATTCCATATGAATCCACGTAAGACATAGATCTAGAGAATATCTCACCAAGATATATATTGCGATGAATAACGACATCTCTATTGTTCCTGGCAGTAGTATTTTCGAAGAATATGATCTGATTTCGGATATATGTTGACTTCTTTCGGAGTGTCTATTTGCACCCAAAATATGACTCCAAAAGTCATGTAAATACCATTTTCTTCGCATTACATAATTACAAGTAAGTTTTAGGTAGGATTAAGTTGATTAAGTTAGGTCAATTAGGTTGAATATATAATGTGGATGTTATGTGTTGTTGATGAAACACATATAGAGTAGAGTTCCGGATTAAATGTTGATTTTTTTAAAGGCTAGTTGGTTGAGTTACAACAAGTCATCAACTTGGTTATCTCAAGTAAAATGAACTAATTTTGGTTGATTTAGCTCAATTTATATAGCGCACAATAACAACAACTACAACGTCCGCTTGGGTTACAAAATGTCCAGGACAGACTGCGAAGAGTTCTTCGCTTATTCATCAGGCGTGTTGTGTTAAGATATGATAATAAAAGTGATGTTTCTATTGAGACAATAGACATACGTCAAGACAGTTGAAACAAGATACATATTTTGTACTCCTAATCAGTTCGACTTCACGCACGCTAGAGATCGCGACAAGCAGCCTGATTTGCAGCTTGTGATTGGCTATCGTTAGCCCGCTTGACGCGCTATCTAGCGTTCGAAAAGTCACAATAATTGCCGATGTAGTTGGACGAATTGGAGGTGTGTATGGTGAACTAAACTTCGTTCTGCTACAAGTGTGAACTGCCATTGTCTATGGTTTACGTCAAGATGTATTGAGGGATGCGTTGGTTTTACGGTCAATTATGGTGGCTCAACTCCTTATCCCACCAATGTTGGAAATGTGTATCAATTTACCGTACAAATCTATGAACTTGTCGATAGTTAGTAATCTAGTAGTGATAGAAGGAACTCACTTTGTTTAGAAAATTATGTTTACTTTGGCTCAGCTGTCACCTGAAATGCCAATATTTGAGAGTCGCAGAAAGCATGACAAATAGTTTCGTAGTATACACTGAAGTAGAACAGCAATTGGCAGTACTCATGAAGTAGAACAAGATTGACAGCTGAGTGAAATTACCAGGTGAGCTCGATACATCTTGGTTCATGTAATAAGATTCATCATTCGAATGTATCTGTCTCAGCTCTCAAATATAACCGTCTATGCGCCACTGTTCAGACAGCATTCCTTTATACTAGAAACCCAGCTAGCAGGAGCTAGTCTACTATTGTCTGAACGTGGAATTAATTTTGACATGTGCTGGCAAAGACAAGAAACAATATAAAGTGAACTGGGTTGCCTAGTTACGGGGGCAAGATGGAAGAAGCCACATATATACATTCGAGTAAATATGTGAGTTTCCAGGAGTCTTTTGTTGATGTGAATGCTGCCTGGGATAGAGCGCTACGAGTTAGCGGAGCATGACTACAGAATATTATATATTCAAATTTGTATTAATATATATATATATATATATATGTATATTGATATAACTCTTCCCGTTTCTTGTGGTAGCTCATGTGATTCAATTAATAAAATCCATATGAATCATAATGCCTTACAACCGTACAGTTCAATAATATATATAATATATAATAATATAACATATATATATATATATATATATATATATATATATATATATATATATATATATATATATATATATATATATATATATATGTATATACGCTCGACATTGAAATATATAATTCAGTTCTCAGAAAAAAAGATGACAATAATCTAAACAAAGAAGATTCTATTCTCCAATTCCAAATGATTGAATTTCATCCCTAAAAATATCAGTTCAATAATTAGAGTTTGTTAATTGAATGATTTGAAGTAAAAATATCCTTTCGTATGAAGAGGTGGCCCTGAAGGTCGCATGAATGATCCTGCTCGTCATCCTCAACTCTATTTGGGGTTAAAAGAGAAAAATCTTTTCTTTGATTTTAACAATCACTTATTCACAATAGTATAACTTCGAAACTGATATGCTTCATTTTCATAATCAAATTTCAAATGATGTAACAATTATTCACAAGTTATCACATAACTCAAATACCTTCCTATAACATCATTAAAAACTTATTTACACCTTTATGTTCGATCAATGTGTACTAATAAACAAGTTTCACGGTGAGTACCAGTTTTAAGAATAATGAATAATTTTCATATTCACTCTCCTCGAACAACTCTCCTGGTACGTAACTGAATTAGAACCGGTCAGTCTGCAGTCAATAAGTCAACTCATAGTGGACATGCTAGACTCGTGTGTGCTTACATGCGTGTGGGGTGAAAGGTCAACGAAGAAAAGTCATAATATTAATAAATCAAAGTAACGTATTGGCGAGTATGTAATAGAGACATTAACACGTAGTATATTAGACAGGTTAGTAGTTGTCGATTAGAAAAGAATTTGAAAAAACCTGTTATTAATGAAGTTATAAATTGTTATAAAGTTGGTGGTGATATCATGTGTATATAAAAGTTGGATTAATGGAGGGTAATTATAAAAATATGAGTGTTGGAGGGATATTTTTCTGTTTGTCCTAGCTACGTGTACCGGCTTCTCATGATAGTTTCAGTATTTTTTATCATTGCAAGTAACATGCTGATGGCATTATTTTTATTATAAAAGTGATTTTTTCGATTTTTCCATTCATTTTAACATTCTTTTTCCAATTAGTTGAATATGCCAATGTTATGTGATCATTTCGAGATAAAATTGTATATTTATGTTAACGATTTACATGTATTGTTGTCATATACGGGCCTACCATATTAATTTGAATTCAACGTTAGTTAAGTGGAGGTGCCTTGAAATCAGTATGGACCTAGAAGTAGCATTTCACAATTATCACATTTTTACTTTTGTATTCAATTTTTGCATTCAACAATTTTATAACTTTCAAACTTGAGATTTCTAATGTTTATAATTAAATGTCATCACTCCCTGCGACTCACCCTCATTCGCATTCAATACCGTGGAAATGTGTCTTTCTCTCCTCTCTCCCTCTCTGTCTCTCTCTCTATCTGTCTCTCTCCTTCTATCTGTCTCTCTCTTTCTCTCTCTCTCTCTCTCTTTCTCTCTCTCTCAATAACAAATGTGTGTTGTTCGTTACAGATGTGGCCAAGTGAAGTGTATTGCGGGGTGTATTTGCCACCCCCTGCCACGCCCATTACTTGACAGCTTCGATCGAAACTTCCAATGCTGTACCAATTTCAGGTAAATTACGACACATTTTGAAATTGTTTGTTTATATTGAAATGTCCACAAACAACAAACAACATCAACAAGACGTTAATTGAATTCTTTTTTGCGATGTTTTATATTATGAAAATTGGGTTAATTGAAATTAAATTCAAAACGGTGAAATTCTGAACCAAAATCATTTTAGAATTGATGCTATAGGTTGTTTCTAGAAATGGAGAACGGTTTTGACAAATTATAATTAATAATAAATATGTTATCCTCTACTATAATTCAATAACAAATCTCTTTGTCACCAGTGCACTTTGACTGAACTGGGTGTGATCATTTTTCTCAGTCGCAGATAAAAGTCTTCTGATTTACAATCATTATAAAATTCATGTATAATACTTCATCTATCGCACGATTAATCGAAATATCGCAAAGAACGCAGTATTTTAAAAGCCACATCACCGCATCTATAATGACATTTGATATAAACCCCTTACAATATTATCAGGTGTATCGTCGTAAAATATTGAGCCATGTAGTCAGATTCTCATTACGAATCCTATCGCATGAAGAACTTGCTTACCTCCTTGGATCAAAGTTCTAACTGAATCTAATTACAGATCGAAATGTTAATTACGTTCGTTGATTGTGTACATGGTATTGACTAATTAGCATACCGAGTATATAACTAAGATCAAAGACCAACCTGGTTCATAAATTATATTATGAAACAAGAGGAAGCAATAATGAATCCCAATAATTATAATTGGTTTTTACCGTACCGGTATATGCAATAATGGAACCGTGATGAAATTATCAGAAAATGATTTTCATGAAATCGAAAAATAGGATATATTTTATACATGAGAGTTTATGAGGGATGTTTTCAATGATGCTCAAACTTATTCTTATGGTTTGATTTAATGAGATTTAGAGATGAACAATTGGAAAAATCCTGAAATGTTAGGTTCATTATACTATCATTTCCATTAAATGAACAAATTCATCTTCATTTGTATCACACCGATCAAGTATGATATAATAATACATAAAATAATCATTCAATGGGGCCTATTTAATTCAACAAAGTTTCGAACATTATGAGCAAGTTCCACTAATTTTATATTATTAAAGAGAATAGCAGAATTTGTTGTATTCTAGAATACGGAAATATAAAAAACGTACATTTTCTATAAATAGCAAATCCGTCTTTGCTCGCTGCTATAGGCTGTTAATCTGGAGATGGCGAGCATAATAGAAAGCAATAGCGTGTGTGAAGGTGTAATTTTGCTATAATCTTTCTCAATCAAATCTACAAATACACTTCACATTTTTTTGAATTATTACAACGATAAATACCAGCACACACACACATACACAAATATATATATATATATATATATATATATATATATATATATATATTGTGCGATTTATACATTCATATCAATTAATTAATGCCAACTCTGCAAAGCATTATTCAATTAAATGTTTCTCTTATACATGGTAAGAAATTCTAGCTTGATGAAACTAGCTAACACTAAAACTAAACTTTACATTAACTTCGTTAACATCCAAAATGGCGTCCATAGTTCCTGTGCTAACCAGTAACCACATCGGGTAGATGAAGCGAGGACTTAACACGAGTGTATCTGATATATTTAACGACCCGCTAGCGTTTCTCAGGGTATCCAGTAAAATGTCAATAGTTTTTAGGGTGAAGAAGAAAGAGGTGGTTTGGGGGAGTGGATGGTATAGAGGGGTTAGGAGGCGGGGGTGGCTAGTAAAATAGCTTATACGATGGCAAAGTCCCTGTTGGCCCTTACTCCAGCAATATCATCCATCTTCCCAAACACTTGGCCGGGGGGAAGGCTAGAAAAGGGGCAGGGAGAGTTGGGGAGAAAAGGGGGGTTTGGGACCAAAACCCCATTAAACTTTATTCCCTAAAAACCCCTCTACGCTAAGCTAAAGGAGAAACCGTACAGGAATATATTGTATATATGTGGAAAGACAAAGCACAAAGGGGAAACATCAGTGGTTGTTGAGATAGCTCCGTCTTCATTATGCAAAGTATTTGCTACTTTTATATATATTTAAACCAGATTTGAATATGTTGTTGTCGTTGAAATATGGTAATTCTAGAGATCGGTACTATTGTTTGTTTGTTTGTTTATGATGTGGACATATTTTCCGTTCTTTCTTCGTTGTGTAAAAACTTATTTGCATTATATTTCAGTCAATAGGACATTATAATCATGACCATAATAGGTATAGGCCATACAGATGTCACGTCATTCTTCAGATGAGTATAAAACTATGAAATTATTGTATCATTGCAGTACAAAATTGGTAAATATCTCAGAAAAATGGATTGCATAAGATCGAGATTTTTTTTGATAAGATAGAAACTTTATACTGAATCCTTGTTCTCCAATTGAGGCTACATGGATGAAAGGTAGGATCGTTTGGACGGGACACCACAAGGACGATCTTACCACCCCATTTCAATTAATTAAAACCAATTGACTCAACATCAGGACTGCGCTGTCTGTGACGATAATTTTCAGCCGCAGATGAAAGTCTTTCAGTTTCCAAAAGTCCGGAACTCATTATAAGTACAACCGTTTTTGTGATATAACTGGAAATTAGCAGTATTGATATTATAGGAGCATCAAAATTGACACAATATATACATTACTAGTGTCATTGCATGATTCTTGTCTATGATTCTTGTCTTGTATTCTTGTTCTATTGTATTCTTGTCTGACATATGACGATAGTAATTCCCAGAAGATAACTTTTTATTCCACCAATAATTTTTCCGTCGTTTTTCTCTGTTTATTTGACTCCATTTCATTTGCGTACATTTAATGACTTTCTTAATTGGATATAGGGCCTATGCATATAATCAGATCTGCAATTCGAGGTTTTGTTCCATACCTAGAACGGAAAGCATTGAATTCATCATATTATATTTCAATTTGAACGAGTCGAAAGCTTATAAAATATATTTATACATTTATATAGTAATATCCAACAGGTATATATCATATATATAATATTTAACCATTGAGCACGATCAAGTATATCAAACATATCAAAGACACTATCAACTTGAAACGAAATATTCAAACAAAATAATGCTCATTCAGTGTACGTATTATTAAGTTTACGTCAGTTTTAATTGGCAATTTCATAATCGTAAATCCACCATATGATGTCTGCAAACGTTTTACTGTAGAAAACGTAATACCGTTCAAAAGTCTAGATTATGAATTATATTATACCGACTTCAATCTTACGCCTCATAGTTTAGTACCTCGTAAAATATCTAATAAAGTTGCGAGTACATTTTAAACATAATAACTTAATTACCAAAACACCTAAAGTCCTATTAAAATAGGTATTAAGTTTTGCATTTGTGGATTAAGGGCATAACGAATCGTATAAACCAAAAGTATATAACACATTTAGTCGTAATAACAAAACGTGTCTTTTTCGTACTTTGAAGAAGTTTCTTCCAGATTACTCTTCATTAACCAACTTACTCTGGTTAACGAGAGCAATTCAAGTTTCGTAAATCTACCTAAAATGATCTTATAAACAATTAGAGAGATTTTTGTATCGTTACCAGCTCCATTCATTGAAGAGAAACGCTTTTATACGTTTATTTTTCTTTCTTTATTATTCTTTTCTTCCTTACTTCCTCTCGTTTTAAGATCGTATACAAGAGGTTTTACTAGAGAAACGAGGCTTTTGAATGTGCATTCATATACTGCTGGTAATTAGAGCTACGATTTAATTTCATCATTGCTTTGGTAGTCTGCCGGCCTCACAAGATTTGAATGTCGATTAAGTTTATATTATTATTAAGAGTTTATCAAATTAATCAAACTTGTAATTTTAAAATCGTTCAAAAAAGATGATAGATTCGGAGTGTAAATTCTGATCAATTGACATAATGACATATAAGTCTATTCCAAGATTTTAATTATTTCATCGAATGACCAATCCATGGATGATTTTCTCACGAATGTATATAGTTATTTTAAGAAATGTGATTAAAATTTCTGCCATCATATTAATGGGAGTCATTCACAGAGCATAGATTCTAATTTGAAAAAATTTGAATCTAAAAAGATGAAAAGAATTCTGACCCCTACCCCATCGTTTCTAATAAATTCTTAAAAGGATGGTATATGTTGGAGAGACGCGTATATTGCAGTCTTGCAAGGGGTAGTTTTCGACCCTTATCAACCAACCGTCGTCCCCTCTTTGCACATTCACCCCTGGCGACAAGATTAGCGCCTCTCGTGAGTCGTTCAGCAGGGGGTGGGTAAGGGGGTGTGGGTGGGGTCGGGGAGGAGTGCGGGGGTGCAGATATAGCCCATGTACGTGAGCGTTGGTTGGGGGATGAGGGGAAGGGGAAATTAAGGAGGTTTGCAAGGAATGGTCGTCCAAGAGGGTGTCTTGAGAATATCCCTACCTCGTCCACCCCCTCCCACCCCTTCTTGTCACACGCAATGCACACACTAAACTTCAGACTCCAATCGTGAGAGCCAGGTCCTGTACTACCACGGAGTCAAGTTAAATCCACTAAACCTGGCACCTCCACCCATAATATATTACGACTCGGCGAATGAAGAGTCTTCTAGAAAATTCGAATTCTAGTTGTGAAATTCTTTCTTCAATGATATTGAAAAATGTATGTACAAAATTTAGAATAATATTCATAACACAATTTTTCCAGCCTAATAATGAATTGTGTTTTTTGAATGTTAGTATGGTCCATAGCGTCACTCGAAATAGTAACTAGAATAGGTGTTTCTACATTGTCGTAAACAATGAACACATCTTCAAGTTTCTAATTAACATATGTAATTTCAATTTATCTGCTATTACGGCTCATCAAGTTCTTATGTAAGTCGCTCAAAATAAAAAACAATGTATATGAAAAAAAATATATCATTCGACAGGATTATTCGACCTTTTATTTGACGATTACATTTGTAATAGTGAAGCCTAGCATAAAAACGTTCGTATATCACGTATTCAAATTTCGAAAAAAATATCGAGTTTAATAAAAAAAAAATGGATTTCATCATATAATTAGGAAATACGTTCAGTATGATTATATTTTAAACAGCTGGATCTTCCTATTCCCATCAGCATAATAGGTTTTGTATTCAACATTTAATGTTATGAAACACACTCAAAATACGAATATATAATATCCTGATGTCCATGACTAACTTACTTCATTTAATTCTTTTGTGAATATTTAGTTTTTCTACCCCTACGTATATAGCTACTTGTATATAAGGGATGCATGCTACATTATCAATAAATCTCCTAAGAATTGGTATGCGTCGTAGGGAAATAAGCGAAGGGTGGGTCCGTGCATCTTCAATTCAACCCCTAAACTGAAATTTCAACAAACTCATGGGGTATAAAAAAATCGTCATCTATATCCCAGAGTAGCTCAACTTATTAAAAATACATTGCAGAAGAGACGTTGCTGTAATAACACTTGGATTTTGTTTTGGATGGAAAGAAGGGAATGCGCAGTTATATGAAATGAAACCTTGTTGTTTCGTATTAGGCTTATAGAAAGGTTGATTTAAGAGGATTGTTTCGCTTTTTGCGTTGTTTGATTGGTGGAATATATACAATCACGTATATATATATATATATATATATATATATATATATATATATATATATATATATATATATATATATATATATATATATATATATATATATATATATATATATATAAATACCTTTTAGTAAAACAGCACTCTGAACTAGAAGTCAGGTTATTTACATGTGAACGGCGCAGTAGATTCATTACAGATAATCAAGTGAATAATTCACCTCATACCCAATTAATCAAGATATAAGAATGTGAACACTTTCAGAACTGACATTGAATTAATTAGTAGATACAAATGTATTACATTTGGAATGATTACATGTTCGATCTGCATAGATTGGAATTCACTCATATAAAATACGTATTTATCATCTATTGAACGTTACTCTCCAAGTAGACTAAATAACCGTTTTACGATTTTCTATCTCATTTGATATCATCTTTTATGTTCAATCATGGAACGATTCTAATGATCAACTGAATGATTCTTTCCCAACTTATTCAAATATCGAATGCAGATAACCGCACAGTTGGAGCGATATCGAAACTTCTTCTTGATATAAAATTATCATGCAGTTAAAAAACAAATATTTGAAAAATATTACAAAAATTTTGATGTGTCCATTTTCATTCATGATACATATATCTCTTGTTCAATTCAATGTATAGAGAAACCAGTGGAAAGGAACCGTAATAATAGATTGGTACACATTTGGTCTAGTAAATAGTAATATGATAACAATGAATTGGAATATATGCCTATTTTCGGTGTAATAGTAATAGTAGTTTGATATTATTGGTGAACGCAAAAAAAATATGGCAGTAAATCGTAATAGTTGGGGTGGTCATGAGCTTAGTCACTCAGATGATCATTAGTAAATAATCATGCGGTAATTTTCAATGTCGACTTATTCATTTTTCTAAATTGGCAATCAACTGCGAATTGAACTGCTAAAGGTTCCATTAGTTTTTCCCAAGAAAATTCAATCTTCACGGTCCTTCAGTGTAACTCCATCACCTGTTTCACTATCAAGTTGAGTGAGTATGGAGTATATCTCCCAAATTCTCATTGCTAAGTCCTGTGGGTTTACCGTCTAAGACATGCAAATACCGAGTGAGCTAACTGGGCTTTCAGGATTGAAACAGCATCCGGTCCCACATGCATAGAATCTATGAGGCAGTGAAAGATAAGGACGAGTCAATATTGTGCTCTCTTGGGTCGTGATGGGATAAGGGATGAGAGCTTTGTCAATTGCAACCCCCCCTACTCCTCCCACACCTCCCCCTCACCCCTCACCAAATCAACAAACATTCATTTACTATCATTTACTTGGAAAGATGTAAAATAGATCGGGGGAACTAGATTTCTGTTATTTTTATTTGGAAGGGGATTTTCCTCTTTTGTGTATCTGTGTTTTACTGTTTATTTTATTGTTTTTTGTGATTTCTTATTATGTTCAGAATGGACACATTTGTTTCTTAATCATTCAAATAGTCAATTACTGACGTTCGGTGAAATCTGTTCCATCTTATTATTTCCATGATGAATTTTTGATGGTACGTAAAAATTGAGGAGATAATGTGAGTTCAATCCAATCGTTCATCCATTATATTCATATCGTTTATTTTCTCCTCAAAAATATTCCTCTTTCACGTTTTTATTAATTATATCATTCGGGTAAACTATATATATGAATCTTTATTGAAGACTGTCATGTTACGCATGATTGCCGTCCGACACATAATAATCAGATCAATAAAAAATGAATGAAATATTAAAAACACACAATAATAATGAATCACAAATGAATGATTGATGAGAAAATGATTGTAGAAGGATGAAGACACAATTATATTTTTTATTCAGTCATATCTTTTATTTCAACTCACAAGAAAGTCAGATTGAAGAGTACAAGAAATTGTCAGGTATATAAATGGTCAACTACAGCTCGACGTAAGAAATGCGAATACATGTTTTTTTGGTTCAGTTAATTCTTTATAATTTATTCAGTCACTTCTGTCTCAAACTACTCAGGGTTATATGTGTGATCCGAGTCATTATATGATCAAATTCAATACAAATAATTTGTCGCAGATTGTTCCAAATATTAGCTTCAAATCCTGAATCAATATGATTCAAATTTCATTCGAAAATCTCATAAAATGAATTATTCATCATTCCATCATGTTCTCAAATCATTATGAAAAAACAATTTCATCCCATTTTTTTCAAACGATCAACTTTGTAATATATAAATCATGTCATCTACTCTTATATGGTTGGTCTCTCAGGATTTTACTATCCATCAAAAAAAAATCTTGTTAAATCTCATCATTTATTATCACACACGTTTATCTTTCCTTATTCACCCGTTCCACAAAAATCCTTTCATTCCTCTTCGTCGCCAGTTCACATCTTCTTCCGGTTCCCTAAACACAATCTATCCACAAGATAGGAATGATTCATAATAATAATAACGATCGGGACACAGGAACACGCCTCCGTTCAAAGGCTAGCTTTGTAACATTTTCAATACGTGCATTCGGAGGGGTAAATTCGAGCGCACCTGAAAAGGTCAGGGCGACGAAAGAAGAAAAAAAAACTATTGAAAATGTTTTATTGAAAAAGAATATACACAGTGAGAGATTTGAGATAACCATGAGGCTATTCAAAATTTCAACAACCCACTACACTTTGTCAAAATACTTTTTCACACTATTCTATTATGGTTAAAAACATTTTTTTTTTGATCTTGTATGTTTTTGAAGAGATTTATAAACGAATCAAGTGTGCTTCGATCGCTTTAAAAGATGTACCGTTGGTGGAAATATGAATAAAGTATGTATGATAGATAGACATATCGCTTGCTATTTTATGGAACTTTTTTTTTTTTAATAACATCGAAACTTGATACAAAATCATTGTTCCCCAATTAAGGCTAAGGATGAGAGTAGGATCGTTTGGACGGGGCACCACAAGGGCGATTTTATGGAACTAATCGAAATACCATTATGTTCATTTGATCGTCTTTTAACCCTATTGTCATTGTCTATTGTCGTGTTATAGAAAATATTAATTATGAATTGGTGCATGGATGAATACACTCTTCTTCTTTCATATTTTTAAATCCGATCATGAGAGTGTACATTCTACACTTCTGATTTCGATATTGATTCCGTGAGCTGAAATGACTGAAATAAATACTATATTGAACTTCTAACGGTCATATTACAACTGTCATGTGACATTACTTCGTTATCTTAGCAACTCAAATCAAATTATTGTTGGGAGAACAAGCACATAGCGATGCATATAATCGATTCCTGGTGAACACCGGAGATTTCTTTATATTGCCGAACAACAATTATTGTGGATTGAATAATATGAATATATGAATTTGTTTGTGAATATTCTCATCTACAGAATTAAATACTGGCCATTATCATTTCTTTTTTTTTCATATAGATAAATAAAGAAACTGGCTGCAAAGAAGGAAATGAGTGCTTACAAAATGATAAATATTACAAATATAAATTATTATTGATTTAACTTCATATATCCAGTTATTGAAACTGCATTGTATCAAGTTTATCAATCACTGGTTCGAATGAAGAAATTCAAAGTGGGCCAAATATTTTTCGCAGCAATTCTCATTTCAACTGCAAAGGATTTTGCTGTTTGAAGAAAGAGAGAGGAGGGAAACGTCTGAACACGGAAGTCTGTCCCAGTTTCTTTTCTTTAATAACCTAATCATATTCTTGTCTAAGGTTTCTCATAGCTTTGAGCATCCTACACAATTGTCTTCGTTTTTTCCCTTCTCTCTGTACCGAACGTGTGATACTTAGTTGCGCAACTCGCTAGGGGTAGGTCTTTTACATAAGGAAGGATGGGCAGGGGGTGAAAGGAATAGGGAGAAGAAAAACACATTATTTACCGTCGTTAAAAAGCAGAATTGGCGATTGGAAAGAAAGGGTTAGGTTTTGTCAGTGAGGGGTAGCTAGCGAGAGATAGTAGAAAATATGAAATGAAAAGATCTTACGCGATTCCCGGTGTGCTCCATTGATAAAAAGGGTGAGAAAAAATTATTAAGGGTAGTAAAGGGTTATTGAAAAAACTATGTATTTGAATAGATGAGAAACTTTATTTAGGGATAGTGTTCCGTGGGGTGAAATCTGTTTTGTGTCTATGCAAAGTTTTTATGTTACGTTTTTGTTATAACTGTGTGTGTATTTTGCATTTTCTATAGTCTGATGTATTGTATAAGAAATAAAATTGGTCTATGTTTTTTGTACGGTACGACAAAATATATCATCTGCGGTAGTGTAAATGAAAGATCAGTGATGTTTGGGCATAATAAGCTCATGTTTTGAAAAAATTGAAGATAGAATATATTTAAAAAATATGCTCATGTATCGATACAGATGGATCGCTACAAATACGCATTGATACAAATATTCGAATGATCATACAAAACTATCAACAATTTGAAGCGAAATCTCACCACAGCACAAAAATATCGTTTTGCTAACTGAATATCTCCCAATAGCTATAAACAATAGATCGAAACGTTAAAATATCTCCAACCTACCACACATGGATGCTGCCCACAAATATTATGAGAAAGAATAAATAAAAAAAAACTAAACCAATTTGTTAGAACGCAATGTTTAGATTTGAAGTTACAGACACCCCTACCCCTATATGTACCTACCCCTTCCCGCGCCACCAACCATTATGACGTTTTGAATGAATAATAACGAGACGACCAGACACCCTGCATATTCCAATATTAAAAATAGATCGCGTCAACGACAATGGCGTCCTGCATCCCTTTATCCTTGGGAACCATCCCTTAAAAACCCTTTTTCTTTCGTCTACGTTTCTGGTCCATGGAGCTCACAGATAGGGTTTAACTTTGCTGCGTGACAGTTATGTACGGTATAGTTGCGTATTGCAATTGAAGAAATACGGAGTGAAATGTTCGATTGATATTTTCGTAATATAGAGGGCAAATGGACTGATAAGAGATTGGAATAATACGTATTTGATTTATTTTATATAGTGAGAGGTGAGTATAATTTTTACATAGGAGATATTTAGAAATTGTATGGTTTATGAAGAAGCGTTGATCATATTTACTATGTTTCATTTCAAAAGTGAGAAAGATATGTGACGGTAATTTAACTATATTTCAAAAATCAAATACAAATCTTCATCGACACTTCTTTGAATAAGAAAACTAATATCTAATTGCAGGCAACAATGACACTGACTGAAAATGAATCAGGATCATAATTACCATTCATTGTTTTGTCTTCGTGATAGCCCAAATTTTTCAATAAATTAACTTTCCTGCACTGATACATATAATGCTGATATGTAGTCTTTGAGTTAACGAATTGAATGAGATTTGCGTTATTTCGGGCAGAAAACTGAATTGATAGAATTGTAATTCCTTGTATTTTCACCGTGTATAGTCTTCAACTCCTTATATGAATCTTTCAATTGTTAATATCGAACAGGTTTGTATTATGACATTCATGTGGTCGGTGTTCTGTCGCTAATGTTTATATAATTATATATATATATATATATATATATATATATATATATATATATATATATATATATATATATATATGTGTGTGTGTTTGTGTGGGAATATTTTCACATCCCTTGTACTTGGATACGTTTCTTTTACGAGTTCATTTAAGTACGTAATAATAACAAGCACAGAGAATTGTGTGCGAATAGCAGCAGTATAAGGAAGGCAAGCAATGGAAACAAAGTGGCATCCTTGTTCTTTTTCACAGTGCACATGTCATGTTGTTTGTGTTTGTCGCCTGATGGCGCTCCAGTGTGAGGGCGTCGCGACGCTCGTTCAGGCGCAAACAAGCAACCATCTTCTCAAAAGACATACACACAGACAGATAGATATTGTGGCAATCTGTTTTAAGTCTAACTTGGAGAAGAGTACTCGTACACTGCTCTGAGGTTGGTTACGAGCGAAAGGAATATTTTTCTTTTCATATTTTTCGATCGCTTTTTTTCAGCTTGTTTAATACAAGTCGCAATAATTGTTTAGATTCATTGGGATTACTTATGAGTCTATCATTTATCCATGTCATACGTTGTAACTGTTGGGAAAACGCAGCATATTTGGTGTGAGTTGAGCGATATGGGACTATAATGGAAAGCTAAAGAAGCACCTTGAATTCAAAATCATTCACGGCGTTCTCATTCCACGTGTTGATTGATTATACACGTTCAATGATTCATTTTGCTTTTTTATCTACTCGATGGCTTTTTTAATTGATCTGAAGAAAAATGTAATGATTATTTTCTATCTTACGACTCATCTGAGTCTGACTCTTGTTAAACTTTGGAATAATGTATATCATAAAAATTTAAAATTTCAAAATTTTAAAATTTCGTGAATATTTGAATTCATTCGAAGAAAATATTTTTTCCAATTATTCCTCTCTGAGTGGATCTTATGAGGCTCAAAAGTGGTTCAACCGATTGCGCCTCAAAACTATTGAGTACAGAGTTTGATGATGTCACATAAATATTCCGAATTTCATGAAAAATGTTTCTCTCGTTCAGCCTGTAGAACGCGAGAAATAAATCGCTTTTTCAATTACGGTTAATTTGAGTCTTATAGCTTCGCTCATCCTAAAATATTCAATAATGATGGATCAGGTTGGCTCAGGCCAAACAAGATTATATTAATTCTATTTCGTTTTCGATATCAAGTAACGTGGACTTTTTCCTAGACTCTTAACAGATCGACACGTTTAAATACTCTCCCCTGTAAAAATCCTCGCATCCAATTCCAGAGCAACATGTTTACAAGAAATATAGTCCATTGAGAATAATTATGATCTGACTGATTTGGATTGGTTTGAATGAGTTTGTTGGGTTGGATCAAACCTCATTTTAGTGGTCCAATGAAAATATATTATGATTTCTTGTTTACTAATGAACAACAGTACCAATTCAAATAAAATATATTAAGATGAAAATAGTTTCCACTACTTCAATCTGTGATTCCTTCATGTTGACAAAATATAATTCACAAATATTTTCAAATTTTGTGAATAAGTTACAATTATTTTATTGTTGATACAAATATTATGAAAAGCGAACCATGAATGTTCATCTTTTGCTACTTGTTACCATTTCAAACATGAATAAATCTAATAAACAAACAAAATTATATCTTCAATCGAAGAGGCCCATAACGCAGCTCATTACTTGATTTATATGATTTAGCTATATTATGAGCAATTAACCAAGGAGTTTCACATGGAATCCATCCCCTATCATTTCAACTGAACACATATTCACAAAGGCATCGAAATAAGAGTAAGAAGAGTAAGTATATAAGCACTAGCGGGACCGAGAGTTACAAAGTAAATATTAAAACATACTGTGTGCGAACTGGCTTGTTAGTTTCGACTCCGAGAATTGTGTGGGTATATCCACTTGTATATTTAGATGTTTGCAGGAACGAACGTTATACGTTTAGAAACGTTGAAAACGCATGGCAGTAACGATCTAGATATTCGAACTATATACACCCTCCCGACGTCTTCATCCCTTATTCTGTTTCATTTTCTCTCTTTTTTTTACATGAGTAGCATCGTCATTTTAGGCGGATAACACTGCAAAATGTCGTAGAGTCTGGAGACCTGTCAATAAAGTGATTGTCACAATATTCGATTCACAAAACATGCTAGATATATAATACATTGCTGCACACCCTTAAAAATAACTATGTAGGCTTCAAAACGAGTCGCGATAAAAACTCGCGTTTTTCTGAGGATCATTTTTAGAGTTTTTATGTTATTTATGTATAACATTATATAAGGGAATAGTCTGAGCTCAAATGTGCTGGAGTGTCGTTGGGTGAATAACTACACACCAAATTGTATCTCACTTTTTTTTGTAAGGGTGTTTATTGATATTATATCAAAATTGAGATAAATAAAGTTATGGTCAAGTTGAAATCTTTTTTTGAAGAGAATTCATTGGGATTCAGTCCAGGAGATACAAATTCTTCATGATTAATGATTATTGTTCGATAAACACTCCTACCAACAGCTCAGATAGTTGGTGATTCGAATGAGCGGACGATTAGCGAATGATCTTTAGAAGTCGTGCCTTGTGCGGGACTCGAACTCACGTCCGACTGGGCTTCAGTTCATTTTTGATAGCAGTCACAATATCTAACTGAACAAGGACAAGGCTTGATCTATACATATTAATCATAGCAGCATTTCTTTTTATTTCAAAGAAATAAAAACACGGGATGATATTAATAATGTTTCTCTACTTCTATTTAATGCATTCACCTGATTTCTCAGTAATCTATTCATATATATATATATAATATATAGGTCTAGTTATAACATATTCTCTCTGTAACTTCTGTAAACAATAATAATCATTAAATTAGCTTATATATTGTTCCACTTGTTCTTGTTCCTATGAGCCTCCTCTCGAGACTATCTCAACTGATTCCAGCTCTGTGAGATGCCACTATCCCCCTCCCACCCCCCTCCACCCCTTCCCAACCACCCCCGAAAACACCTATTTTCACGACACGTAGAAGACAAAGACGTTAGAATGCAAACAATGCAAGCAATACAAATGTAGAAACATCTTGCATCGCAATATCACCTCAGAGAGTAGAGGATTTGAAATGAAGACATTTAGTTTCAGCAAATATCAGAATATCAACATGGTTCGAACAGAATAGCTGGAACTTGTCGCTCTATAGCATACACTGTTTCTGTGGTTAATATTAATGTAAGTGATATAAGTAATGTTCGTTGACAATGGGCTGAATGCCGTTCAATTATTGATTTTGTTGTAGAATAATGAATACATTCCTTCTGTTACCAAGAAGAGCTAGCTGAATTGTAATTGAATCAGAATACAATATTTCGTAACATAATTGTTTCACAGAATGATTTTTGAATTGGAGAAATGTTCAATTAGAGAATCACCCTTCTACATGAGCAATGACGGTAGCTTCTAGAAAAACTGAACCATATGGGTTTGAGTCTCGCATAAGTGATTTGGTGAACATAATTCACACAACATATACTACAAAATGTATACTACTACTAATAATATTAATAATATAAGTATAATTATTGGCATTATTCCTACTATCAGTGTAGTACTATAATTGACTGATATACTAATTACAACGTATTAATAATATCAGTAAATAAATAGTTTATTATACTCGGTCTTCTATAAAAGACCATTATTGTCATAATATATTAGGTTTTCATAATTTCATAACACGTTCATTTTAACACAATGAATAGAATGTTACTGTTCAAATAAATGAATGAATGAATTGAAATAATTAGTTGGTGCCACAATAATCACCAATCGGTAATCAAAATTGATCATGATCACGATGACTCGTACCACATCGAATAATTGACATTAAAACTTATTTCAAAATATTTTACATGATGGAGTGAAGAACAAACAAATGTAAACAAACTAATTAAAAACTTCAATATCTATATTTCAAAATTGAAATAGATTCTAAAACTAGTACTAAAATTAGACGAAGATCGAATCAGAAGGTCACATCACAGAAAATACTTCTTTCAATATAACTTGCATTAGTAAAGTGATTCATTCGCACATGGTTTCATTTTCATTTTTATATTTTTAAAATCTTTTGATTCGAAAGGAACAATTTTTTAATCATCCCTTCAAAGTTCATCATCATGAAAGAATAAGAATGAGAATTCCATTTTTCTCGAACCATTGTCAAAATTATTATTCTAAATCTCATTGTTCAATTTCACACAACTAACATAGACATCCGTTTGATTTTTGCTTGTTCATTATCCAAACTAATTTCAACTTTGACACAAAATTGTTGTCACTTTTATATCTCAG
This sequence comes from Brachyptera putata, assembly GCA_907164805.1. Taxonomy (NCBI): domain Eukaryota; kingdom Metazoa; phylum Arthropoda; class Insecta; order Plecoptera; family Taeniopterygidae; genus Brachyptera; species Brachyptera putata. Next base: position 13,826,119 of record OU015467.1, on the reverse strand, counting down.
TTCGATATTTGAAACGTGAATAATTTCAACAATCCAACGACTTCTTCATTACTTATCTACCTTTATACCAATTGAAATAAACTTCACAAAATCATTTTCCTTTGAACTAAAATATCGATCGCATCTCCCCGTTTTTTATACATACAACAAACTTTTTTTTTATTATTCAAGTTTGTTAAGGAACAGAATGGAATACATTTGAATGTTCACATGTGTGGTGCGGTTCCAGCAAACATTGGATGTGTCGACCCTTGCCTTTACAGCTTCTGCATGTTGACGGAATTATCCAGTGGACCAATCAGAGAAGAGATGCTGTGTGGGTCTGGGGGGTGAAAGAGAGAGACAATGGCATGGGAGATGACAATAGAAATCTACATAGGAGATAGAGTGTGTGAGGGTAGAGAGAGATAGGACGTGATGTAACCTTATTGGCTAGTCGAACTAGGGGAACGAGTAATATGGTCATGTGTTGATGGATGAGTGAGTTGAATATGATGGTTTTGTAGTGTTTTCTTGGGAATTGCAACAGATGGCAGTTAATCGTTGAGTTTGGGTGATCATATAAGGTCGGTGACCATGGTGACCATGAACAAATTGCCTAATTACAGTATCAACTAAACTGAGCTTTTTAATTAGCTACCAAAATGCCTATGCAATTACGCATTTTGGTAGACAATGAAAATATTCGTTCTGATACTGGGTTTTGGTTGGTGATGCTTTTATGTTGGTCTCCATGGTCTCAACTGAACGTCATGAATCTTTATCAAATTTCATTTTTTTCTTGGCATCATATTTCATCTTCGCAATAACTTCCCAATAGTATATTTTCACTTTGGATGAAAATATAATCACAAATATCATAGATATATATTGTTGATTGAGTACATTTTTTATAGTTTTTCTCAAACCAAAACTTTTTTTGGAAATGTATACATCATCATAATAAGGGAAAACAAACTAAACAACCATACTATCTTATTCATAAGAGTTTTAATAATTGGCTGAATGATTTCCTTAAACGAGTACATGATTTCTGGCTTCCGTCCGAAATACCCATTGACTAAAATTGTAATGTTATATCAGTAAGAACAATTACACATTCTATACAAGTTACTAATGAAGACATGTGAAGGTGATGATGGAATGATGAAGTGATGATAGGTGAAAGTTGAAAGGACATTCATAAAATCCCATGTCCATGGCTCGAACCCACTACCTACCTGACTTCAGTTTCTACCGTTAGCGATAATTGACGGAGCCATGGGATTGGCTTTATATTATAATATATATATATATATATATATATATATATATATATATATATATATATATATATATATATATATATATATAAAATAGTAATGATAATAATTCTCACACAATAATTCCCGAACATAAAATTAGCAAGCGGCTACCTGCATACTGGATCTATTCAACTTGCATTCTGTTAATTATAAATGATTTATGTGGTGGTACAGAGCTTGAATAACGTTATTATTCAAGAAAGTATGAAAAGGGGTGCCACTCAGGGGTTAAGAATTAAAATGGCGTCAACCCATCCAACCCTCATATTTCCACTTCATCGGAGATATATTCATGCATCGGGAACGAAAATCTATTTTGAATATGTTTTAAATTTGGAAATATTTGACTGACTTCAATAGTCTGAAATAACGTATAGACAGATGGGTGATGAGGTCTCATTGTTTATTTAATATAAAGGGGAATGTCCTGTTTGATATTTCAAATGATGGAAAAGACCGGAGAATTTAGAATACCGTGAAACGTATAGACTATACTCTATAGACTTGTACACTTTTAATATATTTCATTCCGCGTATTTCAATTGGCTTATTGACATACGCTGAAACAGTGATGAAGAGAGGGAAAGAGAGAGAGAGAAAGAGAGAGAGAGAGAGAGAGAGGGAGAGAGAGAGAGAGAAAGAGTGAGAGAGCAAGAGAGAAGATGGTAGAGAAATGAAATAATCGTCATTTTGAGTTTCTTATGATTATTTGCTTATCACTCAAATTATCTATAAAATAACACTGTTATGAATAAAATAAACTTCCGATCGATATAATTGATTACACACACACACATATATATATATATATATATATATATATATATATATATATATATATATATATATATATATATATATAAATATATCATATATTCATTCAGTGACACTGTATAACACTACACTCATATAACAATACACATTTATGAATATAACACCAAGGCATAATATCAAACTTATCCGTCATAATTAACGTTACCGGTTATTGTGATCATTTTCATGTTGGTGATGTTTAATTTCCTATTTTCATTCTATTCTTTCCCTATTCATTTTTGTTATCCTTATTTTTGGGGTGGTAAGATCGCCCTCGTGGTGCCACGCTTAAACGGTCTGATCTTCCATCCATAGCCTTAATTGGGTAACAATGATCTTGTATCAAGTTTTGATATTATTAAAAAAAAAAAACTTGAGGGGCCCAATGCATGAAGAATTAACATTCAAATTTGACCAAATTTAGGAACATTTTGTACAGAATATTTTCAAATTTATGTTCTGTATGTTTGACCTCAGAGTTTTATATTCTTATGATCCTCTAGTTTTCTTCAGAATGTGTTCATATTCGATGATCGATGATTTCTTTACTGTATGTGAATTTTAACCACAATTTAAGTACGGTACTTTCATATAAGCACAGAATACTCATTATTACGACCATATGGAATTAGGATCATGCACCAAGGTCGGTGAAGGTATGGTGAAAATGTAATGGACATTGTTCCAATAGTTTCTGACATTTGTGTTCCTAGCTGCAAAAGATAACGAGCTGATAACGAGCTTTGAAGTGTGAGATTAGTAAGCCCATAACGATGATGTTTGAACTAGATCAAAAATGAAAAAATTGACAGTGCCAGAAATGTTGGTGCATTTATATTCTTAACACATCAAATAAAATTATCTGATGTTTTTCTTATTCTTGATGCACTGATCCCTTTAAACTATATCACATTGTTATTGCACACATTATTATTTTGATGAAAACTCTTTCTGTTTGTCGATTTTCCTTTCACATCGATCTGTTTGAGTAACTGATATTTGCATACACCCTAGTTAGTGTCGTTTGTCATGGAGTACTGTTGGCAACAATTTACATTCTAACATGATGTGACATTTTGAATAAATTCTGAAACCTGACACCATGTCAAAAATAATTATGAGGATAATTATATCGAAAGTTATTGACATACAGTAGGCGTATGTATTATACCAAAAAAAGTGTGATGCGCACATTTTAAAGAAATATATATATATATATATATATATATATGGTAAGATGTTTTCTTCGGTTGTGCCACGTCTTGCAGTTAGCGGGAAACGACGTTCCGATGAGATTTCACCCATCATCTTCAGGTCTTCTCGGTTTGTAGATCAGCGATCGAAGAGATCATTCAATCGCTGATCTACAAACCGAGAAGACCTGAAGATGATGGGTGAAATCTCATCGAAACGTCGTTTCCCGCTAACTGCAAGACGTGGCACAACCGAAGAAAACATCTTACCATGTACCATCGGCCACGAGAATCTCCATCAACATATATATATATATATATATATATATATATATATATATATATATATATATATATATATTCATATATATAAACTTTGAAATTTTAACTCATTTTATAATAATAAACGTTCCAGCTAATAAGTATTCAGTATTCAGTTCAAATAAGTGTCTTGAAAAATACCATAATATAATGGATCAAATGTTGAGACAATGAAGGTTTCACAATGCCATACACGACTATATTTTCCCTGTTGAATATTTCTTCCCATACATGCATAAAAATTCAGATTCAGACATTGTTGACTTTATATAATTGACACTATTTGACAAGAATCCATTCGTTTATGACCTTTGGAGCGAAGCTACTCTATTACTTCTTCTTCCATGTAGAAAAATAGAAAATATTGTGAAAATGAATATACATTGATTCGGTTTAAATAATGAAACTCTCAGTGAAACCCTAAATATGAGTGAGATTATATCACATTGAGGCCCGGTATTTCGGAGTCCAGTTAGCTTGTATCTGGGAGTTGTTGGGAACAAATAGACTCTGTTAATTCACTCACCAAATAGCCTATCGATATTTTCCATTAATCTAATTCTTCCAAAATTAGACTATATTCACACTGTGAATTCGTTTTTTATTCAGTCGATAAACTGAATATTCATAATAAAGCTTCATCAACTGAATAGATCATATACTCCATACTAAATGCAACGCGCAGTTTTTCCAATTCAATTTTCATAAACAGAAATATTCATTCTTCCCACATAAACAATTGTTTCTCAAACTCGAAAATATTAATCCCTTTCGACAAATTCAAACGATTCTACATTCATTTTTATTCTATTTTCAATCAGAGTACAGTAAAATTTACCTTCTGCTGTTTTGCATCATGTAACTTTATAGGAAGTAACCGATAAATGCTGTTCCCTATGCAAGCGACGGAATGAGGAAGTTGAGGGTAGAGACAGCTGTATTTAGGGATTGCAGGTACTAAAGGGTTAAGGGTTACAACTCGTGTGCCCTACTAGTAATAAGAAACTAACATGAGAAGGGGTTGGTCGAGGGTTTTTGAGAGAGGGGAGACGGTTAGGGACTGTTGACCAACTCACCCTTGACCTCTTGTTCTCACTCCCCCTTTTAACTGGACATGCTCGAGTGGACATCAGGCCGCATTCCTTTTCTCTTGTCCAAAATGGACGCATTCAGGACTGGCTGCTACATTGTGTAGCACGTATGTGCACATCGGAGGTGAATGAAATAATTAAAACGCTATTAAAAAATAATAATCGTAACTTAGTTGGTTGCACAATCATAATTATAATATAATTCTTTTCTATGAAGTATCATATTGTACAGGTTTATATTGGAGAGGTATTGATAATAGGCCTATTATAAAATAGAAGTCTTCATAGAAAATAATTTCAAAATTATCAATATTAATGACTAGAGGCCTATCATTTATATTTAATTATGGAATTTTCAAGCATCACATTTATCTATGATAATCAACATAACCGCAGGTAACAATAAGGAATATTTGCTCTATATTGTTCGTCTGACATCAGTTTTATATGTGTGATCTCATAGCCTACTCTTCATCGTAGTGAAATTATTCAGTCATTTGATTATATTTTTTTGTTGGGTTTAATTTTGTCAACATTGACGGACACATCAGGGCTATAATGAATTAATAAATAGATGTCTGTATATATATATATATATATATATATATATATATATATATATATATATATATATATATATATATATATATATATATATATATATATATATATATATATATATATATATATATAAACATATCTACATCAGAAGAGATACTAAGCCAATACATATCGTGACCATGACACATGACAATAATCAAATGACTAATAAATCAATTCTTAACAGTAAATAATAATTAATGGAAGATAAATGTTTAAGATGGAAAAAATAATACTAATCTCCGTATACATAAATATTGGTGTGAACATACTTTTCCCAGTCTGGATCTTATATAATAAATAGCACATCACTATTGGTTATTACGTATTTATTAAAGTTTATAATAATGACTTTGATTATAAACATTACATATTTAATGAAATTAATAATATATCCCATATAACCTAGTTGTTGGTGACGTTGTTAATCATACAATATTCATCATGAAATGAATAACAAAAAATGAATTATCTCAGAAAATATATCCTCTAACCGACGTTCTATTTTTTCATCCATCTGTACTTGATCGTTCATTGAATGGACCAATACATGACCATAAGTCCTTCGACCAATGGCTCTCAAACGTCAGACAAAAGCCGTCGTAGTGGACGCGGTCATGAAGGGTGCGCGCCCTCACACGACGCTGTAGGGGTAGTTTAGCCAAACACGGGTGACCAGAGGGTGCTGAATATGGACGCCCACTAAACCACGCCCACACATATATAACAAAACAACCCTCTCAAACACGGAAGTAACTGGATTAGACTTGGGGAAATGTACAGGCTGAAATACAATATGGAAAACAAATCCAATATTGAAATGAATGATGCTAATTTGGGGGAAATTTGGGGAAATTTTTCATCAATTAGTAATTATTGTATATGAGAAAAATGGTATGAATTAATAATAGTGAAAATTTGTGAAAATATGGGGAAAAGATCATCATTCATAAAGATATCGAAAAGATTTCTCTACTAGAAAATACTAATATTTTGAAAGGAAATTCCAAACTTTTGAACCTCAGTTAGCTCTAGAATGGTTCAATAATAGGATAATCTCAGAGTATATGAATGAATGTTTGTGGATATATTTTAATATAGTTAACCAACTAAAAAAAAATGGATTCATAATATACAAGCTGATTATTTCTCATAAATTCAGCAACATTTCATCTTGTACGTTCAACATGAACATAAAAAAAAATATATATGGAAACATAAAAAATATAAAATTTCAATATATCAATCTATGATATTGAATAATTCATAACTGTAATATATATTAAAATCCCATCTAAATTTCAGAAATAAAAAGCTAGGCACATAACTTTAACCTCAAAGGAAGTGTTTTCATAATTATACCTCCACTATACTTTCCTGTTTTAATAATTTTCTATTGTACTCGTTTTTTCACTCTACAAGGTTCGTTTCACTTCCGTCGGGCGTCCATTGTTTCAAAACTAAATATATACGAATAACAATAATTCTAAGTTTTCTCTCTTGCCCGTATTACATATAATATACTTCTCACTCTTCCCTGGATTCTTTTATAGTATTCCTGTATTGTCTCCGCTTTTGCATGCTGGATATTTGTCCTTCTACTTAATATGACATGGTCTTTGTTTTTACTAGACGTGTTTTGTTCTCATATAAGCCATTTCATTCCATTGTTGCGTTCTCTATAGTCGTTTTTATACCTTTTACAAACTACACGACGGGGATTTTTGTGATACCCTTTTTTAACGCTTTTGGAATTATAATTAAAACTTATTTTCTATGGGTATGTATGACTACAATGGGACAAGTCAATTCCTTCTTGTTCAATAAGAGGACAGAACTGTTTGTCTGATGAGACATTTTGAGAAGCATTGGTCCTACCGATAATTTTTGGGAAATTATATTTCAAACTTTCTTCCACCAAGCTTGAAAAAACTAAGAATACAAAGAAATAATTTTCAAATTGGTCAAATTGAACTATTCGAGATTTCATTTTTCAAATATCAGAATATATATGTTGGGAATGAAATAATTGATCTATGGATTGTATTAAATCAGTACGGTATTATGTAATACAGCTGTAGTGTATGTCTATTTATAGCAAATATAAACTTTGGTTTGCACTATATATTAAAACCCATCAATAAGTTGAAATATTGTATGATTCAATTACTATATATATTATATAATTATACACTTCCAAATAATTGGAACACATTCTCAATGAGAATAAATTATAGGTATTACATTAATTGCCTGCATATTATTTATGTGCATTATAGTATTCTTTTAGTCGAGGTGGCCTGTCGCGCACGCCATCGTGATATATATATTCCTGATATTCAAGCTATTTCAATTTGTTACCACCAGTTTGATATATTTACATACAGTTACATATATGTCGAGGCAACAAAACGACGATGATAAAATGGAACTATATGTATTCACTTATTCTCACATTTCAAATGAAAACATCTGTTTTATTTTGTAGTTCTGTCACGTACATTGTCTCTTTTCGTTCTTCCTGTCTTGAGACTACATAAGCCAGGCATCTCCTGGAACATTACACCGAAATGAAATATATTTTTTTTCTCGTGAAAACTATATAAAAAGTTGTGAGGGGTGATAACAACTCCAAGTGTTGAGTCAGTTTTTTTCACACCTGAAATGTTATATATACTCGAAACCGGATAAAATAAATGACAACAAAAATGTGAGAAAATAAAAATGAATACGGAATACCATTATAACTCATGAGCTATTCAAGTATTTATATTCCGAATTAATTTTTGTTGTTGTTTCAAATCGACAATCATTGTTTATATAATTATGATATTTAGGTTTCTTTCTGTCATACCTATGATTTTTTATGATTCACACATGAATGCAAAATGGTTGGATAATTAGAATGATAATTCAATGAGCTTCAAAATAATTCAATATCATGAGGAAGGATTTTTTGGTGACCGTTTTTTGTATACCACACTCCATGTTCACAATAGATGAACTTTTTTGAATGCCTGAATATTACACTGATTTTATGTTCACAAAAATTAACATCATCAATTTATCATATCAAAAACAAAAATTAAGAAAGATTCATATTGCATTTCAATTTGAATGTCTTCTACAAAAATCAAAATATATGCACATTTTCCGGCGCAATATAATAACGACTTTGATTTCCCGGTTGCCCCAGATTATCAATATTTTCTCCTGTCATACATATAATAAACTGTCATTTGAAAAAAGGGAAAATAATTACTATTCGAACTTCTATCACATACTCATTCACTCCGATTCAAATATATAAAGATCGATTCGAATATATATTTTGTTTTCAACGATTAAACACAATTTGTGATATAGGCCTATAAAGAAGTTTAAACAAGTCTGAATGAACTTATGGCTAATATTTGATGAACTTTCTCAGACGTACAACATATTCCCTCAGTACTTATTCCAACAAATCTATCTCAGATTATCCCTCTAACTCCTGTCTCACACAGTTAATTCATCTCGCTTGTATATTGTCTAAAACTGCACACAAAGTTCAACTCATACCACCACAACAATAAATAAAACCTTAAGAAACCCTTCACGAACAATCTCAACTAAAACACTTCACTAACTAGACGAAGATTCATGATCATGTGCCATCCACATACACACCTTTCTTCTATTCCTTCTCTCAGATTCACTTTCCGATCGCACGTCTTCTCTATCTGTTACCATTAGCGATTGAGTGTGTCGACCATCCAGTCACGAAGTAGACGAGTAATAAATTACTCCTCATCTGCATTGGTGGCCTGCCATGTAAGACATTATTAATTAACTAATTAATTAGAGTGGATATGCGTGTGGTGCATAATCACAATTGAAAAACATTTCACTTACAACATGTTTTATGAATTGTTTATTATTGATGAACAAAAACAGTTTAAGTTAATGAAGTCTTAATATATACTCTACGACGTGATTTTTAGCATCAATTATGGTGTATTCATTGACATTTTTCCGTTATTATAGGCCTACATCCATTTCGAGAAAGGTTTTTGAGAAAGTCTTATTTTTGCTTTATTCGAACAGAATCAACAGCATTGTTAGCATAATCGTACTGAAGTGATTGAGTATGTATAAAATTATCACTAGTATTTGTGAAACTCTTGAAATTCCAGCATGATACATTGAAAAAAAAACATCGGAAACTGGGCATTGAGTAATTCCTTCTCGATAAATGAGGCTATAATGATGACAATTTGAGATGATGAAAGATCCAATTTCAGATAACGGTCCAAGTAGCCAGATTTCGAAAATTTCCTCATTGGACCGATACATTTAATTGAGCTGAATAATTATAATAAATTCGAAATTGAATTCGAAGTAATCTTGCATATCAAAATTCATCTTCCTACTATTATACCGCACTTGTTCCAGGGCAAATCAGATTCCATGTACTGTTCTGGATGTCCCTCAATGTATGCCATATTTTGAACAAAAGATTAATTTTCTATGTGAAGATCCAACGAATTTACTGCGGCTTACAGAGTAAATGTAAAGTTACAAAACTTCAGTTTTTAGATTGTGAACAATTTCAGAAAACTGTATTATTATAGAAATGATAATGAACTTGAATCTAATTCTTAATGATCGACATTAGTTTTATTTCCCGACAGTGATAGAATATATTCACAGAACTGGGGTATAAGAAATGTATAATCAGAACCCAGTCAATGAACGCGGAAAAGAGTGAGACAGAGAGAGAGAGAGAGAGAGAGAGAGAGAGAGAGCGCGATAGAAAGAGAGAGAGAAAGTGTGAAAGAGAGTGAAAGAAAGCCGTTGAGCTATTAAAAGAGAACAGTGCATGTTTTATAGGCGTCTCATTTAGTCTCGACGCCCACCCGACGTCGACGACGCCGCTACTAAAATAAACTTTCTTCGTTCTTCTTCTTCCAACGTCGGAATTTTAAAGAGCAATTTAAAAGTAAGTAAGTAAAAAGAGAGAACCATGACCTAGGTCTACTATTCTGCTATATATATGTGTGTACTATAGCTGCCACGAGATTCATTCAATAAAATGATTTTAAGAGTGCAAAGCTCTTCGAAGAAAATGAGAAAATGAGACATTTTAGATCGAACGAAATTATCTATGTTTTTCAAACATAACATGCAGAATAGTTGGAAAATCCTATACACATAGGCCCTAATTGTTTGCTCAACGACCCCACTAATAACTATGTTATTTGGTGGCTCATTACGTGGTACTATAATATGAGCCGAACAATCAACCCATAAACTTATAAGAAGCATCTTCTTTTTATTTCCACTCTTTATTTCTATTATCTGTCGGTTCTTATCGGTTACTAACGCCTTCGATCAATTACAAAAAAATGTATATACTATCGATATACATAATTATCGATAGATTCTTTTATCATATTGAATTTATTCCATATTTTCTTTCAATAAATTATCAAATTTTATTATTTTTGACTATTCAATTTCCTCCTCTATCTTCTGAATTGATTGTACATCATTGAACTTTGTTAATTAACAACTAGCAGTTGTCAGAGAAAATGAAAGTAAGTGGGAGTGTACTCTCGATTTATACGATCTAAATATCGTATTAAATACTCACACTATTTTTATGAACATCGAAATCAAATTATATCACTTCACAACAGTAAATATAGACATACACTTTTCTTTAAAATATAAGAATTCTGCTGCGAATATTCAGTTTCTACGAGGACACAGAGAAATGATTAAATATTCAACTGATGGAATGATAATTATTTTAAATTAAAAATAAACGTTGAGAAAACAATATTCAAAAAGATTGATTGTATTGGTCACACAAGAATGAATCGATGGATATATTATTCAGTAATACTATTTAGTTTCGTATACACAATATCAGTTATGATTTGATAAAATCTATTAAAAAAGTGATTTGTTCAATTTAAGATCAAATTATATTCTCACACATTTCAATTATCATCATCTCATTTTGTATACATAATTTCATTGAGATGTCATTCCATCCTTTTGTTTGTACAAGAACTTTTCATAATTAATGTCTTCGTAATTTATCATCCGTTCTGTTCTTTTCACATCTTGGTTGAAATCAGTTTTACGCGTGCCTAACGAAGAAAAGCGTCGAGCAAAAGAAAGTAAAAGAGAGAGTGAGATTAAGTGAGGGTGGGGGTAGGGGAAGGGGTGGTTGGGGTGGCAGTGAGAGGGTTGCCAATAAAGCTCGAGCGTGTTTTTAAATGCTAATAACTAGAGTCTACAGCGCGACCTACCGCAACACTGAAAAACTAAGACTATATGAAAAACTCCCAACTTCTACTCTCTCAATTACAAAAGACTCATTAACCGAGGTACTAACCATGAAAAATAATTCATACTCCTAAATGAAAATTGCGATAGCGTTGAGTGGAGTTTGTTTGAAAGGAATTGTTGAATAATTAGATGATTAATTAGATATGTTTTAATAATAAAATTCTATATTCTCTCATCCCTATATCTTTTGTACCTTAATCTTACCTGTATTTCCTTGTTGTATATTGTTCAACATTCTTTGGCGGTGCATTATAAAACCTGTTTCATCAACACAAACTTCATCAATTCGTAATTAATTGGCATCTAGTATACCTTGATTACATGTGGGATGATGATAGTTTTGAATTGATAATAATAAATGGTGATATAAAGAAATTAATGTAAAGGTTCCAATCACCCATGCCAATAGGATTTATTATAATTAAATTCCATGCAATAACCGGAAAAATACAAGTATATCAAGTCACCAATAAAAAATTACGACAATATTCAGTTTCGAAGTTTCCCAACATCAGATTATCATCTAATAGAAATGTATAAGCTGTCTGACAATATTCCAATACGCTATAAACTTATCGATATTTGTCCCAGTTCCACTTTAACATACTTATACCGAATGTTTCTCATAAAATAAAATACCATTTTATCTGTATTTCATATATAAATATATTGTTGACTAAACCCGCGAGCATTCAAGGATTGAAAACCAGATTGCGTTATCTATTGTGAAATGTGAACAACGTGTTTCAGAAAGTATCTGCATGTGTGTATCTGTATATAGTAGAAAATGTGTTATTGAAAAAACTCCATAGAAAAAGTTGACACATTCAATGTTATATCCCAGGGCAATCTTGTATCCATTCAGTTCAAACTTTCAAATGTTTTGTCGTTATATGCTTCAAGATTTTCTCTGTAAGATTAATCAACGGAAAACTCGAATTTACAAGTACGAAATTTTCTGTTCGGGCATTTAAATATTGAATATAATACTGACTCGAGGGTTATTTAATTCAGTGAAACTAATGCTACAATATACTGTGGAGTACTCTCACAACTCAAAAAATGACATTTTCCCCTTTTAGATTAAGAGTGATGTTTATTTTCTCAACGATCCAACAATCAGCTATATTATTTGGGTTATGGATGAGCGGGTGATAGATTAATAATGTGCATACATGCTTTATGCGGGACTCGAACTCGCGACCTATCATCTCATCATCTCTTAGATCATACACCGACGCCAATAGATCGTGAAAATCTGTGTAAAACTCAATGAAAATGAAAAAATATATCATTGGAATCACTGATTCATGTCCATGTCACTTGAAAACAAAGTGCACTTAACAGCCCCCCCTAAAAAAATGAGAAAAATGGACTCAAACATGTGAACTTCCGACTAGTTCCCAAATATCTGTAATCAGCTGTTAGGGTTGATTATGAATAATTAACTAAATACGAAAGAAACACTGTTTTATGAACCAGGAAATAAATTCCATATTACATATTCTAAATATATTCTCTCTTGGAATAAGATAATTTTTTAGCCAACTTACCAACGATATAAATCCCACGCCACATTAAACTTTGATAACTTATCCCTAGTTTCTAACAACTCACCATTCATATTTTCTACAACTTGTTTACATATGCGTTGAAGTTGTCTAAATATTTTCATCACGTCTTCCGAGTCTATTTGCAATGCAAATAATTATTGGCAATTAGTTTGTGTATTTTTGTTTGGAAACTTGGTGTTGAATTTTGCATGGTTCTAATTAGTATTTTCTAGTGTTGGCGTACGTTTAGGGATGATGGTAGTGATTGAATAATTCCCCGAGGGTTTCAAACTTCTCATTATCTCGTCTGAATCACCCTCGAATCCATTTGTCGTGTATTCGTGCGGAATAATAAGTACTCATCATAATCTTCCAACTTGGTTTATATTCATTATTCTACTTACTAAATATGACTATATATCACAAATAGCGTAGGCATATTCCCGTTCGAGCCGAGTTGTTATTTATTAATTTGAAGGTGGTTTAATAGCTATACTGTAGACTGGTCATGGGTCATTCATCCAGGGAAAAGGACAGAATAATCAATACATGAAGAAATATATCTCGAAGGAAAACACAACCCTGAAACTAGATTTCAATAATTAATTGGGAGATTTTTTCCCCAGTTTTAGAGAAACCTAGAAATAATCATTTCAATTTTTATAATCATTTTTTTGTCCTTCACAGAGCATGTTTAGCCTATGTAGACCTACAAACATCAATTTATTCATCAAGAATCACATATATTAAAAAATGTATAGCAATGTTCTGACGTGTGTACGGAATGTTATTTTTTGATACAGAGGCAAAAAAACTGAGAAATATAATTCCATCCATATATATTCTAGAATTAAAAATGTTGTGAGGACAGCAATGACAGATATGTTTCACAAATTCGATTACAATTGCATGAGTTTCAAAAGCAAGGAGTGTGGATTATGGATAGACTTAAATTTCATGCAAATATCTCGCTCATCTTACAACTCATACTGCGTTAGCCAAGTATAATTCGTTGAACTGGTTTGATCGTTTCAGAATATATGTAAACGGTATGAACATGAGAAAATAACTATTCATAGACATTCATCCAATAAAACATCCGCTTATATCGTTCGAAATAGAAAAACGGTTTTGGTGGAGGTGCCATGTTTTTTTGAGTATAGGTTTATTTGTAATGCATTCAAATTATTCACATTCTATTGAGAATGAAATATAAATACAATAATGAAGAATCATTATAATCGATCTATATATATAACTTGAAAAAAAAAAAAAAAAAAAAAAAAAAAATATATATATATATATATATATATATATATATATATATATATATATATATATATATATATATATATATATATATATATATATTTCAATAACGCAAACGTACGTGTCAAGTAACAGTCTGGAGTGCGTCCATCGAAAAAGCTAAACCGAATGTTCAAGTTGCAGTGAAATTTTAGGTTATCACCAAATTTCCAAGTATTATTCAGAAGGTATAGACGGTCCTATTCACAAGTAAACACTTTAATCTACACATGTATACACATCACGTATCCCACACATGCGTGCTGTTTTCGTTTAGTAAATTTTAAATGAGTTGTTCAAATATGTCCCGAGTACCATATGACATCACACAGAAGAGACAGCCAAGTTGGAAACTACATCGTCGCTTTCACTTCAAAGAGTTCAGGAAGACCGTGTTGATAGTAAATCCCCAAAAGCTCACTGCCTTGCAAACTATCAACCACTCAAGCGCCTTCTAACTTTGATCTTCGTGAAAACATGGTTGCCTACATTACCATTAGGCCTGTTTTATCATAGTAAATATTAGTTGCTATGAATGTTGATAGCTCGAAACATCCGATAAATAATGAGAATGGATAAGAGAAACGGATAATCGGAACTGTTAACTATAGTGACTTGAATGTTAAATGTGGTTTTTGTAATGTAAAAGGTACTTAAAAGTGTTTCCTTCAAATACAAACGTTCTTTAGAAGTGTAATCTTGTGTTTACCAATTTTTCTGACTTGATGTTCAACTTGTCAGGCGACAAAGGCGTATGCTTATAACATGAGCTATTTCTAAGAGCAATGAAAACTTGTTTGAAAAATGAAGTTTTTCACCATTATTTGTCTCTTATTGATATCTAAAACTTGACGAAGTTTTGTTCCATATTAAGGCTAACGATGATAAAGTAATGAAAGATCGAAATGGTGTCGGAACGGATCGGAACGTTTGCATGGTATTAGGGTATAATTTATTCGTTTTTTTATCAATTTTACGAACATTTTAAATGTCCTAGAATGATTTATATTTAGAATGCTCTTATTAAATGTCGATTTTGAATATTCTCAATCTTTAACTGTGGATAAAAGATTCTGCGTTATTGAAATTCTCGTCAAAGTTTAATAAATTGAAAGTATCCTCCATGTATTTCGACTTTCCCACGGACATCTCAGTATATTACAAAATGATCACATTGTATTTAAGTTATATTGTTTATTACGAAACGCCGAAACTTTCATGTTTGTTCGGTATAATACCTACGCGTTCAAAGTTACATAAAGTTATTACTATTATGTAGCCATAGGGCGCTTTCCTTTAGTTTCCATACTACATGTTTGACGAGCCGAGCATAGTGAGCGGGAGAGCGCTCCAGGCTACGCGTTTCCGCTCGTTCACAGTCAGAGCGGATGTTTGCTCGAGTCGAGCGGAGTGAGCGAAGCGCGTTCACTAAAAAGACGACATCGATGAGAATATACACAAAGGAGATGGAGAGGATTTTGTCTACCTTTATAAAGACGTTAGACTTGAGGTGATGGTAAGCATGAAAATGTTGAAAATCATTTTTTTTTTCGATGACCGAGCTGGAATGAGCAGAGGTGGTTTGGGCAACATGCATTTCAATCTGATATGTTTTTGTGATAAAAGAGACGTGCTATGCTATGCACGTTTTTTTCTAACAAGAAAACCACATAATGTATTGTGTTATTATAATATAGGCCTAGGAGTTGTAAAAATGAAGAAAATGTGTTCCTCGAAAAAGATGAATGGTAGCAACGTGTCTAAAAATTAAAAATAGTGTCCCATTGATTTTTTTCACTCATTAACCTGTGAATATGAGATTTACTGTGTTTTCCTCACATATACTCAAACGAGGTAAATCCACTATTCTCAAAAACAATGAAGTGTGCTCTAGTATGTGATTAAGGTTCGGGAATATTAGGAATTTCAGCAGTTTCGTATTTGATAAACAAATCGTTAAATTTCTTTCTAATACATAGAACTGAGACTTTCACTCAAACGTTCATCTGAAAGATATCAGTTATACTCCATGAGGCCTAATTTAATTTAAGAATTTCTCAAATACCTTGGATTTTGTATCATTTTTAGTCGCGCAACAGTTCAAAACATTTTATACAACTTTCAATCAAATACCCATTGCTGCATTCATTATTATTTATTCAATTTTTTCAATCGATAACAAACTAAGAACTTTGTGCTAATTCCACGTGTATATTGTAGTTCAAACCCCTGCAGCCATCTAATAAAGACTATCCCGCGTCAGACTTTCAAATTGAATTTACATAAGTAACATGAGCTTAATTTATACATGGAAAGCGTTTATAATACAATATAAAGCACCTTGCTATCTTCTTCGTTTGAAAACTCTTCTCTCAAGATATACCTTATCATCAACTCAATAGTTTTCCACTATAGGAAATTGGTTTAAATGTTTGATCAAAAATCATAGTATTGGTATTCTAACGATAATTCAATTCATGGAAATAAGTATATACCGATCTAGGAAAGAAGGTCATAAACCAGCATAAAACCACCAAATATCACTTTCATATTTGTATAACTATTATATTGTATTTTGGGAGTATAATGATCTTTCAAAACGAGATTCACGATTGTAAACAATTCTACATTCTTCCAAGTTCAAAATCGAGTCTTTGAATCTTTCGCCGATTCCGAAATTTGAATTCTCGATTCTAATCAGCTGCTTTTCAGTCAATGATCTCATTGTTTTAATCTACTTAAAAAGAATTATATATTCAACAGATTCAATAATATGACAACCAAATTTATTGGGAAATTACCTTGGTTTTAAAATGGCATCGGAAATACTCGTATAATTATCTATTTACTATATTCAAGTTATGGCCTTATTTCAACATACTTTGAGTAAATTCACCCTAAAGTAATTTGATAAAAATGATAAGTTTAATTCAAGAATGAATATGCTCTTTATTATTCTGTTGTTTATTATTTTTCTTTATTGATGTCCAATTACAAACTTGTACATATAATCATTTGAAGTTGGAGTTTTGTACTGATAGTACCTGCAATTATTTATATATTTACAAAAAAACTCGACTCGAAAATAGATTCGAATCAAACTCGAGTTTGAAAACACGGTCTCGCACACCCCTAATTTAAATATAATTAACTCAATTTCATTGGAGAAATTGAAGATACAGAGGAAATTATTCTGTAGCATCAGGTCTACTCATTCGAAAGGTTCATCGCATTGTTTCACAGTAAAGTTATAACTTGTTTCAGGATGATCTACCGGAAGAATCCTGGAGGAGAAGTGAAGAGGTTCTGGATAAGATATTCCATAATTAATACCGGGAAACTATTCGAGTCTATACGAGTCTTCACGTGATTCATCTTCACTGAGCTGTGTCAATTTTTGAAGTCTTGTAAACACTACTCCACCTTGGAGGTAAGTTCTCATCCATACAAATATGTGCTTCTCCGTAGCTCAGTCAGCAAAGGCAGCGCTCTCGTAGTCCTCGTTGGGCATTGGTTCGAGTGCCGCATAAGGCATGGATTTACGTCCCTTCATCACTTATCATACTTTCATAATCACCTGCTCATTCCTATCCCCAGATAATTCAGCTGCTGGTGGGGCCAATAATGAAAAAATAATCATCAATAGGCCAACAGTTATATAACTTTAAAATACTTTTAATGTGTTATACACGATAGGTCTATGGGTCTACAAAATACCACGAGTGATTGAACTGAAACATAACTACATGATATGAAATTGTTTTTCACATAAAATTGATTATTTCAGTGAAAATGGAGGATTGATTCCTCTGAAAAGTGTGAATCTGAACGAGATTTCATACAATCTATTTGCTGTTCTATAGTGGTTCGAATTCTAACATCAGCAATGAAAGATTCATGTGAAAGATTTTCAATTAGTACCATTGTTGTACTCATTACTGTAATACCGCTTCACCTCATGCTTCACCTCTTGGTCACAACCATGGTTACTGAGAAAACTATACAAGAAGACTGTGAGCTACAATGCTCAAAGAAGCATTCGGGGATCTGAATTGGAAAATATCTGAGTATTGTTGGTCATCGGTGGTTTTCTGATGGTCAATATGGCAACAAGAGCTGAATTATCATCAACCAAACTCACTATCCCTTCCAGATATTTATCGAGTTTCTCAACATTTTACTTGTATTCAACAAGAAAGTAATAGCAGAATTCGATTCTTATTGCAATACGATCTCTCAAGAATATATTATTCCAAGCGAATTGTGATTGTTGACAGTATGCGCGGGCTATATTATATTTTGTAACATCACAAGTTTTAGCTTACTAAAACACTGACAGCGGCAAATTTTCTGTTGAATTGACAATAGTTGGACTAGCGCATATATATATATATATATATATATATATATATATATATGTATACATTCATAAAGTACGGAACATATTTTTTGCTCATGTTATTTAAAATCGATCCTCTATATTTTCCTTTTCAATATTCCCATTTTCTATTCTATGCTTTTATAACGCTACATTTAAAAGGCATTCATCTCATTTGAATAATATGTATTCAAATTCTGTTTCAAAGAGACAGTTGCTTGTCAGTTTTAGATTAATATTTTTTGCCTCTACTTTTACCGACGTGGATGGGTAGAAACGTAACGGGCAGGCTGGATCGTGCTGGTTATAAAAATATCCCGCATCCCGCCCCTTTTTCTAATGACGGGGCACCTGGACGTGGGGCTCGCGGTCAAAATTAGGGAAGTTATTTAACCCTTGAACGAGCTGTATATGGCGTTGAAAAGGAATGGATGTTTATATACGCCGTCATGTGACGGGTCGAAACTAACTATCGTTAGTGTCTTTGGATAGGGAAGACGATTGATTGAGACTACTTTGAGAGAAATTACATCGTAGATATTCTAATAATTTATGTTATAAAAGTATGAATATTAATAATAATGGAAATGATTAAATTTAAAAATGAATTATGATACTTCTATTCAAAATGCTATAGATTTCACAAAATTCTGATCATTTATAATTCAAAATTCAATAATAATTTTAATTGTGAATTATGATAAAACTGGTGGCTTTTTAACATAACTGAACCCTACTGATTATATATTATCTATCAATAGAACCTATTGTATACAAAACAGATAATTTTCGATCTAATCACCTTCGGATCCTCATCAGAAAAATGATTCTATGATATATATATATATATATATATATATATATATATATATATATATATATATATATATATATATATATATATATATATATATAGGCCTATATGTATTATTTTCAATGGGCTTACAGACAATTATTCTACTAGTCAACATCCCAATATAGTTCATCCAGATACGTTCCAGAGATTTAGTAAATAAACTTCTATTTAATTCGTTTCATGATCTGTAATCTCATACCGAAAAAAAATCTTATCACCAATCAATTATAAAAAAGCACCCTCAAAATGACCACTGAAATAACCGACACCTTTTCAAATCCCTGCCAGTCCCTCACGTACTGCCCTTCAGAGCTACTTAAGTCATTGTCTGCGAATTTAATCCTCTACAGTAACAAGGTTTATGCTAATAAATCTAGCACATGTTCTATTGTAGGAATAGGTTTGGGTACTTGAAATTTGCTTATCAACATCACTGATCTAGATTTTAAGTAGTTCTAGTTGCCCAGTATGGTAGGATTGAAGTCCTCTTACTTACAGACCCTAATCATTGAAATGGCTGATCGAGTCTATTAGTTTACATATTCTTGTAGTTCTACTGCATAGTGAAATATCATCACAATATTTGCGTGATGTGTATTTATATGTATGTGATGTATATGTATGTATATGATGTATATTTATAATATGAATGAACATAATTATTTTGTATGTCAAAATTACGAAGATTTTTTATTTTAAAAATATCACAATTGAACTTTTGTGGGAAAATTACTCACATTGTCACTTGATCGAAGTCTGACGAAAGGTATACTACAAAGGTAGAATATATCTATTGTGCTTACTATAATAAATCCGTGTGCTACAATCATGTTACAATCTATGTGCTACAATCTCAACTGACCATCTATGATACTATGAATTCTATTCTATGAATTCATACAACTATATTCTCCATTTCGGTCCATTTCTGAAAATAAATTCGATTCGCACAACTGAATGTGATTTAAGAAATCCGAGCAATTCTCTAGCTCTAGATGAATGATAATAAGAACTGTTCATGAAATTGTATCCATCAATCGATATAGATCGATATTAATAAAAATTTATCGTTTTTAATTGAATTCATAATTGTATTGCAGTGACTGTATTTCGAATGAAATAACTGTTACTCATCAGCATCGGTGGTTCAGTGGTAGAATGCTCGCCTGCCACGCGGGCGGCCCGGGTTCGATTCCCGGCCGATGCATTTTTTCTTGATTCTTATTTATAAGTTTTGTTCAATCAATCCCGTAACATGTATTTGTTCCTATCACCTTTATTCAAACCAATCATTCAGTCTGGATATCAGACATAATGTACTTTCGCAAAAGACACATTAAATTCAAATCAGTTGTTTCATTATTTATAAATCTATATATGAATTTTTATCGAATTTTATTGCGTATGATCAAAATTGTATTATGGATACGTATTCCATTAGTAGGCCTACGTTATAGATACACATTATTCGCTAATTGAATATAAGTGCAGTATGTCCGACTTGACTCCTTCCCTTAACTCTTTCGATTTTACCTTCGGTCAAAGGTTATATAAACAGCACACGTTCAAGTGTCCATAATATTCTTGTTGTCATCTTAAGTACTGGTCAACAAAGCAGATTATACTGTCTTGATACGCCATACCTGTTTTCTTTTCAACTTTCATCAAACTTGAGTTACTTGACCAATAGTTCCTTTTCTTCAATCTTGACACCTTCATAACTAGCTTTATAAACCAGTCACTTTGATGCACAAAAATAATTGATTCAAACCGGAATATCATAAGAGAAGTGACCAGTGGTCATTTTCTGGTCTGAAGAAATAATTGGACACTGTGGGGTATGTCTAGTTCAATTTAATTTGAATGTGTTGGAGGGTATTCCACAAAGAGAAAGAAACTTGAAAGTACTGCTGATCATTACAATGAATAGGTGTCTTGTTCAATTTCTCGAAACAAGTTTTTCGCCGAAGCTTATTATTCAATGTTAACTTTATTTTAAACTGGAGTGACCAGTGATCATTCCAATTGTTGATAACGCATGACAGAATAATGGTCAAGAACTGGAAATAAATAATCCAACAAGTTGACCAATGGTCAATTGAGGTTTCTATTTTTGAGGAATATTTATGAAAATGTGTGTTAACTGACCAGTGGTCATTTTCAAAACTGGTTGGGATTCGGTTGTATATATTGTGGCACGCGTGCATTACCTTGGTAATTTTGAGAAGCAGTTCTCAAAGAAAGGAAAGTGTGTTTGGTTTCGTCTTGAGAATTTGACCAGTGGTCATTCAGCACTAAAGACATGTTTATAATCTTACAGTTGTGTCTAAACTAATTTGCATCGAGGTGTTGCAATGAGGAAGGTTGTGACATGCTTTACACCACTACTAAAGTCTTTTGTGTAAGTTTTATACAAAGAAGAAATAAAACAACTCTTTATAAATTTATAAGTGGTCGCTCCTTAATGGACTCTAATTGAATTTGACCAATACTTTCAATGTTAGGTCCAAACTGACGAAAAATAACGCGTTCGTTGGAAGATATTACTTTGAAGTAACTTCTATTTATATCGCCCAATTATACGCTTCATATTGACTGAAAAAAACTAGAATTGGTATGATTCTACATAATATGTAAAATCATACTAATTCTAGTTTTTAATATATATTATTTATCATTTGAACACTTTGTTAGTAATCGTAAACTCTTCTTAGATGTGTTTTTTCAATTCATAAATATGAGTATTCTCGACTTGAAATAATTATACATGGTATCATTTATTAATAATCTAAAATCTGAATAATAACCTGAATTAGTTTTTAATAGTGCTAAGCGACTCCACCAATAGCTGGATTATATATATATATGAAGTTACAAATATGATAATGAAACGGTAAAGGAATAATATTTAAAGAAAGCAAAAACCTATTTCTACAAAAGGATTCGAAACTGCGACCTATTTTACTCTTACACCTCTTTCTAGAACTCTGTAAAGTTGTAATATTGAACAAAAGATTATCAATATTACCTGAATGTAATACATAATGTATAAAGACACCAATACAATTCACAAGTAACGACAATTTACTAAACCGCACTTGACATCTCTATGTAACTCTATCGTTACCAAGTTTGTGCAATTGCTTTACAACATGCAACTAACTTACTTCTAATTGAATATTCAAAGTCGTATTCCAACCAAACTCTAGATCTAGTTCTATATACGTATGTGACAGGAGAACAATACAATATGATGTGGACGTCGCTCGACGCTCGACGTCGCCAGCGTCGTCGTTGAGAGCGTCGTATATAGAATGTTAGATGAATCCACGACGACGCCATCAAAGGATACGTAACTTAGTTTCAAGTCTTGGGCCCAAGGAGAAAACGTGGATTGAACCCAAGCACAAAACGGATTGGTAGATGAGATTAGATGAAAAGAGTGAGAGAGCGAGAGAGAGATGAAATGAGAGAGAAGGAAAGAGATAGAGAGATTTTGAGATAGAAACAAGATGGAAGATGGATTTAAACTCCAAGAGAGAGGTTAGTTAGGCAGAGGAAACGGTAGAGTACGTCCAATGACACAAATGCATGTGAGATTTTCCAGCATTGTAGTATGATATAATATTTCCTGCATTATATTATTATTATTTTCATGTTACAAATCGTGTAAGAAGTAAAACAAAATTGAATGGATGAACAAAAAGAATTACAGCTATAATATTAGGTTTCATAATTATAGTGTGATTATTGCGTAAATATAGTGTATGATAATTATGCTCATAACTAGAATAGAACATCACACATATTTATAATTCTCCTCTTGATTGTGTCTATAATAATTACACATTCGTTCACTTTTATAGACTGATATCAATGAATATTTGCTCTCTCGATTGACCTGATACTTGCTTCATTCTAAATAACTATACTAATATAATTTCCCAAAAACATTATTTACATCGATATCTGAAAAATGTGTGATTTTATATCTATGAAGTATTTTTTTCATAGTTTTGTATGTAGATAAAGTGTATCAATGTGATCGGCTCCTCCGAAATTTCAGAATATCAACTGGAAATCAGTTTCGGTGGAGGTGCCAAGTTTTTCTGCCGATGCAAATTCTAAACAAAATGTGCCCTCAAAATTAGAAATAGAATTATTAATCTATCATTCATTTTCCCATGTATCAAATATGGTATTAAGAAAGATATTTGTATTCAATACGAAGACGAGATTGTAGTTGGACGTAGTATAACGGTAAGTTTAAAGGTAGCCGGGAACAAACTTTTAGTGAGGGCTTTTCCTTATGTCACGTTATGTTCATTCCGCCACCGGTCTTGTGTGGGTTCTTGACGGGGTCGGTGGGGTGGGAGGGGGTGGGAGGGGGTGGAGGAGGCTTCCATGCTTGCTGGCAACGCCAAGAGAGAAAACCACCAACACAATTATACTCCCGGAGACCAACTTCCTTGAAAACTAGCGAATATTGAATGCTCGTGTGTTTCACAGAGGGGTGGGTGGGGAGGAGGGTGGTAGAGAGGGGGTTTTGGGTAGATGGAGGTTGAGGGAACCAATCCAGAGAGATAGTTGCAGACCCGAGAGCAGGAATATGAAGACTGGCTTATTGTAAAATGATTCTTTGTTATCTAGATATCAAGGGAGCAATAATATGTTTTTGTACAATTCAACAAGTTCTTTTTGTAACAAAGGAAACTTGAGATAATTTTTTTGCAGCTGAGGTGTGAAATAATTTCAGTTTGAAATTGAGGTGATTTTAAAATATAATTATCTTCTACTTTATGCTAACTGCAATTATCATCCCCCCTCCCACCGTTTGCAATTATCATTATAGGGATTGCATATTTCGTAATATTTGATATAATCATTGTTCATTGTGCATTATATTTTACAGACTTTTATTTGATTAGTTTGAGAAATCCTGATGGGCAATTAAAGGCTCTTTTGAACATTATGATTATGATTTTGATATTCATCATGTTCATGGCAAAACTCTTTGTAGGCCCTATTCACCGTTATTACTATAAATCAGTATTTGAATTATTCACTTTGAATATATCAAGATTAAAATTATCACACCTGGGAATATATTGTTCATAAGTGACTCTGTTCATAAAATATCTGAATTGATACCTCAATCTTGAAATCGTATTCAACCTTTTCAAAACCAGAATCATTTATAGAAAATACTGACAAAACGTGGATTCTCTTCCAATTTCCATCGCTGTTATCCCTGATATATAGGCCTATACATGAACTCTATCACCTCTGACATTTTACTCGGAATTTACTCCTCTCTCCCTCTCCCTCTCTCACTCTCACACTCTCTCTTGAAAATGTTAATGAAACAGATCGTAAGGTTTAAGAAAGGCTTAAATGGGGTTTTGTGCTGCAAGACAAAAGGGAGTAAGTTTGAAACACAAAGACAAGGAATATATGGTGCGGTTAGGGGCTTCATCCCCTTATACTCTTTACCTCCCGCCCCACCCACCCCCTAAGCACGCTTTCTCAAGAAATAAGCTTATACTATACTTGCTTTTCGTATAGTTTGCACTTTGTATGTGGTTTTCGGTACACTTAGGTACATAATAAGTTACTTGGATGGATATATTCAAGATACGTGCAAGCTGAAGTTGTAAAACCAATCAAAAACGTACGTGAAGGGTTTATTTTCTTGATTGTTTGAGTCTAATTCGAGGAATAATCCTCCGTTTAAAATATGAATACTCTCATTTTACTGCATTACTATTCGTATTTCACGTTATTATAAACAGTCAAACTCATACTTTATCAAACAAGAAAGAATACTTTTTCGTATATGATAAATTCTATCTGGAATAAACTTTGTCTTATTTTCAAAAATGAATGATTTATAGGCTATAATCACTTGAAATAACCTTGAACATATCATGACACTTTGTGGATGCAGTTACTTCAAAATTAAGTTTTCTAATACAGATCACTCGTGTACGCGTGAACACTTTCTTTTGTAGAGAACACAGGATATTTGACATTTGAAAGTTACAATAAAAACATTCATTTCTTTCGTCACAAACGTATTTCATATGATTCTATCTTGATTGTGATCTCTACAACTTGATGAAATTCATGCATACATGTACTCTATTATATGTATCCCACCATTTTTTTTACAATTTTCCTGTTATTGAGATACGATCTTGTACACATCATGCAAATACGTAAAAATATGTAAATATGATCCAATTCAAATTCAGGATGTTTATTATCAAAATGTAATAATCATTTTCCCGTACAACTGGATTATAATGTATAACAATTAAACTCTTTTATTTCAAGGCTGTTGAGGTCGAACCTTCGATGAGTACTGAAAGGGGTGGGAGGGGGGGGGGGAGTCGAGTGACAGTATCCTCTCAAGATTTTAGTGTCGGATTAGTGCGAGTCAAAGTCATGCCGACGACATATTTGTGGGAATTCCCAAGTCCAAAAGCACTTCCCTGAGAAAAGAATAATATAATAATTGTATTGACACTAGAGATGTATCCACGAACCCTCCGTTCGCTAGTGATGCGGAATAGGAAAAACGGTCGATCGGGACCTTCATCTCTCATGTGTATATGTTTCAACAAATATGAAAAATGTGAGAAAAACATCTACTTGGCATCTTTTTGTCACTCACACCCGACACGCATTCGGTGTACGCGCGTCTCTAGTGAATGACTTTTGTGCTAAAAGTTAAAACGTGTGTGAAGGTGATAGGGGTTAGGGCTGAAGCTAACATTTTTTATTTCATACTTTTACTTTCATACTTTTATATTATTCTATTATATCTATTCGTATTTAATTGAATTTCGTGTGTGATCACAAAGTATTATTATAATTGATTATTATCATTAGAAAATACAATTAAATATTAAGTAGCTTTAGAGTTTAGAATGGGTATAAAAAAGAGTAACCCGATTCGGAAATACTTTAACTACGACCGTATTGTGGACGAGTCGTTTTGCTCAGTAGGAGAATGTGCCGCAAAACTCAAGGTAAGCAGCCGGGATTTGTATAAACTTTCCTTCGTAACAGTAATCGGGACCTTTATAAGGTTTGCACCATAACCTGGACCGGGACCGTAAATAATTTCACTTTATAGACCTTAACCGAAACCAGGACCTTTATCAAATTTGCTTCGTAACCGGGACCGTAACCGGGACCTTTATGAAATTCAGTTCATAACCGTAACCGTAACCGAGACCTTTATAAAATATGCATCATAACCATAACCGGGACCGAGACCGTTATTAATTTCACTTCGAGACCTTAACCGAAACCAGTATCATTTAATTATCTTATCTCTCTGCAGCAATGTTGCCATTTGGTAACACCAAATGTCACAAGCAACATCCTCATTTCACGCATTTAATTAACTCCATATTGCTCGGAATGTTATTAGTTTGGAATGTTATCATAATGTAATATGAGCCTTAAATAGTGTTAATTAATTTAATATCGGTATCATAGCAACAACCTAGGAATAGACCCCCAACAGAGCTGAATACAATGAACATATGCAAATTGATAGAATTATTCGTATCACATAAGATAAGCATTCAGTTATACACATGGAAATATGTACATATATTTATACATACTACAATCCATAATTGTATGAATTTCATGCAGCTATACTCAAGAGTATCCTGGCTAAAACAAAAAGTTGAAATGAAATAGAAATATAGTATGTATTTGCTTAGTGAAACACTATAGAAGCTATATGGACATTTCAAAGGAGTTGTTGACAACACTCTGTAGGACGAGTGTGTGGCTGCATCCTATAATTCTACGAATTGATAGTTGATGAATGAAGCAATAGTCAGCGGATTAACTTGTTATCACCCTTCGTTATGTATGTTATTTTCGTAACTTGACTATTAGTTACATGATAAGTGCTTGACCAAGATTCGTTAGTTAGTTAGTGGTAGGCTTTAAAGGCGCGTCGACAGCGAGGTCATTTTGGGTTGCTTAAATATAAACTTTCAAAGCAGTTATATCTGCTATATCATTTCTACACCCTTATTCATTGACCCAATCAACCTGCGACTACATATTCACGTGAACACTAATTGGACTTGTAAACAATGGCAACTGTAATAAATTACTAATATCAAGATGATACTAAATCGAAATTTGGTTGACAATTATTCCGTTGCATGGGGACCAATTTTAATGATAAAAACTAACCATTAGCCAACTTTCAGTATCACCTAAAATTCCTGAACTAAGTTTTAAAATTGAAAACAGAATGCGTTCCTGAGCGATGCGGTTTCTATAGTGATAGTCTTTTATAGTCTTGAAACAGTTATAATATCCATGCATGTTGTGCTGGTTCTAATCAACGTTTCATCATACTGTTTTCATCAACTTCTGTGGAGAAAATCATTCAAACTATAAGAATACTTGAAATATATAAAATACTCTCAAAATGCTCAAAATACCGGTACCTAGAATATTGTATTGATAAGTTGGAACATGATCACTTGATCAGTGCGTATCAAGCCAAGTAGGCAAGCTTGTGAACGTCCATACTAAACTATAAAATGTAAGTTGATTAAAAATCTTATTTCATGTGCTAGACCTAATGCAAGTTGAATTGGTTGTTTTCCCATGGTTCACCATGGTTACAAAACATCATGAACACACATACAAGCCACCCTTGGTAGCTCAGTCAGCTGAGGCACCGCTTCAGAAACTGAATTCACCGTTGAGCGTGGGTTCGAGTCCCGCTTAAGGCTTTTTCATCTTTTTCATGAGGTTTTTGTAAATGTCCTTTCACTTATCATCACTTAGTTTCATAATCACCTGCTCATTCGCACCCCCGTATAACCCTAGCTGTTGGTGGGGTCGTTAATCAATAATAATAATCATCATCAGCCATCTAGATTGGTTGCGCTTCACAACAAGCTTAAGCGATACATCTTAGAGTGGTACCTACTATAATATACTTATACGAGATACTTACATTAACTCGCGGAGTTTATACTTTGCAAGTAGAGAAAACCGCACCCCATTAGAGTAGAAGAGGTTCTCTCTGATATTACCTTTGATCATTGATGTGGTGTTGCGGATATTTTTAAATAATATAATTTCAGAACATAGTTGCTCAGATCTACCCCCCCCCCCCCCCCCCCCACCCCCACAGACGATGGAAACGCCTATCGTTTATGATAGCATTTCTAGCTATATGTAATGAAGGATAAGTACAGTTACACAAAGGGATAGAAGAAAATGTAGTTGTGAATACGAGGTAGAATTGAATGAAGAAATATTATAATATTAATTGTTAATAAAATAGTACGACTTTTTATGAGAGCTTAGTATATTCGGAAATGATCAATTGAAAGTGATCTATTGTTACATATAATAACTGAATGTTTCAAAGAATCAAGTACATTATTCAAAATAATTATGTAATTTTAATAATGGAATATCTTCGATTAATATTCTCAGTCATTAGTACTTTATTCTGCAGCGATATTGTATCCAATGTTCTCCCACTATTCAATCACTATACGGAAAATCGTAGTATTTTACACCCCATAATAACGCATATATATGATGAAAAAAATCATTTGAGTTTCTGGTATCGGGAGGAAAGTGGTGAGATGTTGATTATCAGTGAATAAATCATCAACACTTCAGATTTCAATAACAATCAAGCGAGGGGTTCACAACTCCTGAAATCTGGTGTGCACTTGCCATGAAATCCCATTGAAATCCCCTTTAAATCCCTGAAATCCCTTAAAATCCCTTTGAAATCCGTATGAAATCTCCTGAAATCCCCTGAAATCTCTGGAATCATCTGAAATCAGGTATGCACCAAATTTGTGAGTTGTAAACCCCTAGCAATCAAGCCTTAAAAATGATTTGAGAAAACTATGAATCTCATAATATAGTTTATATCATTCCTATAGAAAAAATTCCAATTATACAAAGAATTTTGTCTTGGTTCACCACAGTAATAAAAGTGTTTGCTACATGATGCGATAATTACTCCCAATTAACGGAACACAACTGACGTTTCGTACTTGGAGTCTTGAACTGTTGCGTGGTTTTCCAAGAGCCATGGGAAATCTCTGACAATTGACCTGATTCAATGCGATTCAATTTTCAATTTTTAAAATTCATACAAATCTAGGAGCCACGGATAATTAAAATTTGGATATTTCAGATTGTTTTTTCATTAGCTTTCTCAGTAGTGATAGTAGTTACTCTATTCACAATTTTCGGATACAAAGTATGTTGCTACTATTACAATGACAATTTTCCGGTGGTTGCAGGAATCTGTTGTTCCAAGTTATTACGTAAAATGGGTTAGTTTTAATTAATTCATCAAGGCTGCTTAATTTTGTCACGGCTGGTCATTCCATTCGCTGATAACTCTTCCTAGGAAGAGTAGCGCCCTATATTTGGGTTGTACCTTCGACGTTGTACCTTGTGCTACTTGTCATTTCTTTCTATGCGAAAACACGTTGGCGATTTTCGAAAATTCGTGATGTCGACCCAAGCTGGTTGACATTTAATTGCCTTCTCCTGGCACGTGATAAATTGTATATAGAAAATTGAAAGTAGAAACTTTGTATATGCCTATATGTGAATGAAAGAAGAGCATATAACATTATCGTTTCCTAACCGACAACACAAACAGTTGATTTGGCGGTAAAAATGACTGAAAGTATCTAGAACCTTCGAGTAAATTCTCGAATAAAACCATAATAACAGTTATTTAGGCAAATGCTCTTCGGGGTTAAATATAGTAACGGAATGTTACCATCCAAATGACAACCCCATGGCTTTTCAAGTGGTCGTACATTTTGGGAACCGTTAGTACGGACCACTCCTATATGTAGCAAATGGTAATATGGGGGCGGTGTTCGAGGGTTTAAAGGGGGTGGCAAGTGAGGAGGGGGGAGGGGGTGGCATGTCAGAGAAAGACCAAAGGGAATTTATGGCAAAGCGCTTGGGGGTGAGTTTTCTCTTTGACATTGAGGGTAGGAAGTTGGAGGCGTATACGCAAATGTGGACGAGGTTTGGGGGTTGTATGTGATGGTGGTGGGAGGGGGTGGAATTGGGGGGTGGGTGGGTGCTTTGGCCTATGTTGCTGTTCCTTTTCATCTTATTACGTCAGAGTATACTTTACAATCTAGTTTCAATATAATGTCTCCATATATATATATATATATATATATATATATATATATATATATATATATATATAGTCTTAATCTCCAAGGTACACCTTCCTCATTATAGCTGATATGGACCATTACTTCACGCACCGCCTTGATACATTATTTTGTAGATGAAAAAGATGTGGAAATTCTCAAGTTTCTACTGTTGATTCTGAATTTTTCATCATTATATATTCAGCAAACTTCATTTTTTTCAAGGGATCAATAATACTTTACAGAAAATGACCAATTTGAAGATTCATTTCGATAAAACTGAAGTCGGTCGACGTACTATTTAATTGAAAGATTAAATTTAATTCGTTGATGATCAGATTAGGTTAAACGTTCTGATGATCCCATAAGACATATTAAAGAGCATTCAACCATGAAACCTATTATAAATTTAGAAAAGCGATACTTTCGTTTCAACAGAGTTGAATTAATTTATAGCACCATTCATTCACGAGCCTGGGGTTCAATTCTCACTATGGTTGACCATCCTGACAGAGGTTTTTCCTGGCTTCTCTCTGTCGTTGACATTCATAGTGCGATAATCTCAGACGAGCAAGCCACGATCACTTTTTGCGACTCCCCTTTTTCTTTTTTCTTCTCATTTGTTCTTCATTGTTGTCACTTTGACTCCTTCTTTGTTCTGAAAACCTGATAAAAACTTATCATACTATCTTCTCATCACGCCATTGATGAATTTAATTCTGAAGTTTCAAACTAATTCTATTGAAAACGTGACACAAAATCGTTGTTCCCCAACCACGGATATTACTTCAGAATCATGGGGAGGTAGGATCATTCGGACGGGGCACTACAAGAACTATAACCAACACTTGAAGAATGATTCATGATCTACTTTAGAAAACTCTGTGTATATTATATATGATATGGTATCACGTATAAATGGATAGTGAAAATTTCAAAAATTTGTCTTAGAAAGAGAAAAGAAACAAAAATAAAAAATAAATCGGAAGATGATGTTTTTCAAACGTACTTACCATACCATCCATGACCGAAGGTCTGCCATAATGGACGTCAACTATTAGCTATTCTGCGCATGCCCAGTACGCCACCCCCAACGCCTCTCGATCAATCATCCCTAACAGCTAGGGGGGTCAGTGTATTGAATATTTCAATATTAGGCCCTATGTGTGTAGCAACACGACGGTGTAGGCGTGAATATCATATGAGCAACGCACTCTCTTGGAGAAGGTTGAACATTTTAACTTGAAAGGTCTGATCTTACTTCAGATTAATTATTCATTTTTCAGTGTGATATTGATGTCTACGATTTTTTTGGTTTCGTCGACATGAATGTTTTTAAGATGCTTCAGCTTCTCGCTTATCAAGAATCAATTTGAAATTTTAATAATGCTGAATTGTGAAAATGATTTTTTTTTGTACATATAGCTGATTCGTATGTATTTAGTGTTTAGGTGAGGTCATATTAGAATGGAATCTACATCTCAATTGAAATGAATTAAAATCAATGAGTATAGACAAGATTTTTGCATATTCATATTTTACCTAGACCTATATTTGTGTGGGTAAAAACAAACACTTCTAATGAGATTGAAATTAATTTATAGATTATTTGTTTAGAATTGTAGATAAGTTCAGACCATTTAGTCAAAGTGTTGCAATAAAATGCATGATTAAATAATGATATACGTCATGATAACTTTATGGGGCACTTCATACGTATTTATAAAGAACAAAGAGAGAGCATCTTAAGAAACTCAGATGGTAATAAACTGAAAGAAATTAAAACGTCTTTTAAAAAAAGTTAATGTTGAATCAAATATGAACAGCTATTAATATGATCAAGTTGTAGTATCTCTTTCCATCCATCCTGATTCGAATGTATATGTTGACATAGAACGTTTCACATTGAGACTAAAAAATATCAATAAAAATATGAATATATTTTTGTTCTCGTTGCTCTTCTATGATATTAAATATTCGTCTCGCGGCGTCCGTTTTGAGACCTTTAAGAGAAGAGGGGCGTCGATACCAATATAGTCTTATTTATATTCCGTCGGTGCAGACATCGACTTTCCGAAAACATTTTACCTTCTTTGTATACGTGGGTTATTTTATTTTAGATTAGGTAGTGCCGTCAGGTCTCTTATAAAATGAGCGATGTCGAGGAACACAATTTAGACTAAAACTTGGGATTGAAGTAGGCCTATGTATAATTTAATTATCATGTTCTTTAAATGTAGAAATAGATTCAGATGTCGCTTAAGATGTCCATGTTAAAATTAGGAATTCTAGATAAAATTACTTGTTGATTGAATCAACTTCAAATTGATATGACTTCATTAGAAATGTAAGATATTATTGAATATTTGATAGATGTCTATAACATGGATTTTGGTCGGAATGGAATACATTGCATATTCTTGTGGAACTTATTGATCAAATATAACTGAATTAATTGATCGAATTCAATATTGAACTCAAATATTTATTGAAATGAATCGCAAAACGGAAATTCCTTCGCGAAAGAGGGAAAGCAATTTATTTATCTGGTATTCCTTGAAATTATTATTATTCCAGTAAGTCCATTAGAATTGTAAAATATAATAGGATAAATGAGACTAATGATGAATATATAATGTATATAACTTATCTCTAGTTATGAGTGAGAGACTTCGACAGTCGGAAATAATTTCCTGAGATAGATTCTCTCATCTTTTAGCGTCTCTTGTATTATTTCCATCCTCTTCTTATCCATCCTTTCGGCATCACTTACAATGTATGCTTCATTTCAACAGGAAGCCATGATCTGGTGTGTAGGTCTATATATTATTTAATATATTCAATATATATATTCAATAAAAAAATATAATGTTATTATAACAACTTATAATTTGTTCATTATAATTAATAACAGACGAAAGAAAATTCCGTGAATCCAATAAGAACAATTGAACTTACTAAAATTAATCTGTCAATTGATTCGTACTCATATTTTTTATTCATTTTGAAATGGAATGTGGCAGATTTTGCATTGGCTTTTGAACATCTAATGAGAATTAACCATGGAACAAACTCTCTAAACTATGTAGCCATGTGTTTTGTGTGAAATAACCTGTGGTTATAGGATATTTCCTTATCGTCAACTTTCAGGAAACTTTATAAATATTTCAGGTCACGTTTCCACCCTCTAAAATGTTTCAAACCTTTCTTCGTCTTTCATTTCCCTCTCCCCTGTACAGGAGAGAAATAAAAACGCCTGAATATCTCTTCCCAGAGTCTTATACTTGTGGTAGAAAAATACTTAATTATATATCGTTAGTTGCTCTATTCTCTAATGAGATAAACAGGGAATTGCAATGTTCATCCGGGGGAAAAAAGAGGGTAGTAAATTGTTATACTCGGCAGTATTGAAGAGAAACGAGGAAGTTTAAATGCTTTTGAACTTCAAACGACCTTAAAACCTTATAATGTCATGAGTTTTTGAGAGAGGATCATTGAGATTTAAAGAAAATGTTGAATAATTGTTTCTAACAAATGGTTAAATCAATTTATCTGAGACTGGAAACTCTGTGTTACCTTTCAGGTTTGAAAGTTAATTAGCGTTGTTTGGATTCTTTGTATGATGAGTTTCTAATTTTACAGCATACCGAAGTAATATTTCCTAATTATATCGTTAAAAAAGATTTTCTTAACAATTTACATATTTTAGCAGTTTTAGTTTATAGGAGTGAAGATTGAGTCCTGGTTCTTCTTGATTATTATACAAAATAATGGTTAACTGCGAAATAACACGTACAGTGTTCAATGTTGTCTATGATTAAATATTGGAGAGGCAATTTATCAATTGTATTTCTACTACTGTTTCATAATTAAGTATCGTATCCATTTAAAAATGAGTCGAATTGGGAATTTTTATGTCATGCGAGCTAGTTGCTTCAATGTGAAATCACATATACATATACAATAGAATTGTATTAGAATGCTGATAGAAAAATCAGAGGAGTGAAAGTAGGACTCAAAATTACTCTGGTATAAATTTTAATTCATGAAAACTTCCATTGATCATCAATTTCATGATAATTGAATGAGTTTCGACGATTAAGTTTTTGATTATACCTAAATTCTGACAGTAAAGTGTTGTTTAATTTGTAGACTTTACATTATTTAGCTTATTCAGTAGGCATATAATATAGAATTTTATACAATTTTCTCTCTCTATTTCAAGAAAGAACATGTTTATATGCGGTCTACGTGGGATATACCATTCTTGTATCTTGATAATTTCTGGCTGTAGGCGTGAATTACCACAAAAATGAATCGGAAAGTTTGTTTATAATATTCAATGTTACATTAGACCATTCCTCTTCTGTACTAAAAACGAGAAAGGAATATTATTTTTCTGAATCAATGTAGGAAATCTCCTTCACAGTATTGCAATTAGCAAAAGTCATCATAAAACGGAAATGGGTTGAATCAAGTTATTCCACTAATAGCTTTATTTCAAATTGCTGATCGGAAATTACCAACAAATTGAGTTACCAATTACAGAATACCGTACTTACGGCTAGAAATTAACTAATCGGAAACAATTAATTAACCGTTAATTAAGATTAGTCGACAGACATTGGCCACCTGTCTGGCACAGTCAGCATAGCCACTGAATTAGAAACTGAAGTCTCAATTGAGGACCCAAATTGAAAAACTGAAACCCCAAATTTACTTCACATTCAAATGCAGCTGCATTTTTGAGTCACAACACTAGTGGCGCTTTCTATATAGTATCGACTGAAAAAAGCTCTAGTCTAAAATAATCTAAATCTAGTCTCAAAAAAGCTGGCGATTGGTCAATTGTTATCTGATGGTCACTAAATCACTATGGTCAAACAAAATGTTTGTCGACTAAACAGTAGCCACCCTCAGCTCAGTCAACTGAGGCTCCACTATACAGAAACAGATATCTAGTCGGGCGTGAGTTCGAGTCTCATATATGTCATGGAATTTTGTGATAACCCAAATCGGTCTCGGTTTCAAAAGTAGTGCTTTTTGAAAGTAGCAGTGCTCAAATACTCAGTCTGATATATTTTTTTGAAATTTCAGTTTATAGTCTTTAGTTGATCGTTAATGTTCTACTTAGCTCTTTATTGTTATATCTAATGGTCACCAAAGTCACAAAGATAAAGGGCAAGCCATTTCCCTGTATAGTCACAGTTATCTACATACCAAGATACCACTTATAAATATATAATATAAAAGTTATTAATTCCCACACATATATTTTCTGAATGTTAATATTTTATAGTTTTCATTTTCCAAACTCGGAGATTATAACCAAAACGTGAACGTTAACTCAGATAATAACTATAATATAAATTCACCTTAATAACTCAATAACAATAATCAACTCAGCACCATATAATATAAATCGTTCAAAAGCTATTATACATAATCAATTGAAACACAGAATATATAAGCTACGATGCTTTTACCGTCTTATAATAACCTAAAATCAAAATAATAACATTCTCAAATCCAATACCTAAAATCTCAGACTAAACTATACGTGTATCCACAAAAGATGATGTTCACGATCGACTGTCTTCACTACTCCACACCACTAGCACTAGATGTTTCGCACCTTCATCTCTCGAGAATGAAAGTATATAAATAATTACACCCCAGAGATTTAATTCGATTACTTATTCAGTTTATAATAGCTTCACTTTATTACATTTTACCAACCATATAACAATATAAGTTTTATAAGTAGTTTGAATGTAGCGGTATATTACGGGTTGGTATATCATATTATATAAATTGGCCTGATCATATTCAAGCAGGCGTTCGCTTTTTATCTAGCTGTTGAAAGGTTTCTCAAAGTTGTTAAGTCAATATCATTTAGTCAAAGTGTATAATATGAACCATTTAGCTATACAGAGCTATTTCAAGTGAGACGAGAAATGTATATGTTGGGTTATAGAGTTGATGGTTAGAACTAGATTGGCCACGAACCCGGGGCCTTTGTTGAATGGTTGTTTGTTTTGCGAGGTTTTTAAATATATAAATTACACATTTTTTTTATCTAGAGTTCTTATACAGGGTGGGAATTACCTTAAGAGTGCATGGGGTTCGATTTAGTGAAATAACAGTTTTTTTGTGATTACTTTTGAACGGCGTATTATAAATCAGAATTCAAATACGGGGGGAAAATAGATATTTTTAATAACGACTAGATTCTTTGATACTTTCTATAAGTATAAACTCAACTCTCAGTATGATCTCACACCGCATGGTTGTTAAACGTATAAAGCTGAATGAGACATTCTCCAGCTGTTTACCTTTGACAATTATGCGAAGTTGAATAGTTGTCACTTACATTAATTCAGGATGATTATGATAATTTTCATCTTCAAAATTGTTTTTCCGAATATTGTAGAAGTTTGGAATAAAGTATACCATTTGTGTGATACTTCTAGAGTTCCAATTCATTAGGATATGTTGTTCCCATTTTTCCTCCTCCCTCTCACGATTCTACGAGGTTTTTCAAAATTTCGAAATTATTTTTCTGAAACGTGATTCGACCCAATTGCGCCTCAAAACTATACAGTATCGAGTTGGATGATGACATCATCCAAGTGCCAAGTTTCATCAATAATATTCATTACGTTTGACCTGAGAAGAGCGAAAAACAATACTTTTTTTCTCTAGTACAGTACAATTGCGTCTTGGCTTCTCTCTTCCAATTAAATATATCAATTTTAGTATTTATTAGTACATATGGTTCATGAATAATATAATACAATATAATGATTTGAATATGCAATATATATATATATATATATATATATATATATATATATATACTCAATATTCTATATGTATATAAGTATAGATTATCCGTTGCCTGCGCCAATAATTGTCGTCAATATTATAACACATGTGCCCACTACCATAGCCAATTCTACAATAAAATGGGCTTTAGCCAGGAACACATTTCAGTTGTTTTCGTTCTTTCAATATTCAAAGGTACGTAACGAATTGATCAAATGGTCAGTTCTGATCCGTGCTGGATATAAAAAAGGGTTTTCTACCGATGACGGTCAATGGAAAATGACCACCGGTCACCCTTTACCCTTCCCTCCTTTCTGCCCTCACGGTGGTCAAACATGTGTGCAAACATCATAAAACTAAATAGAACTGTTGTTGTACGTTCACTATGTGAATACATTGCTTAATAAGGGGAAAAGGGACGCTATGGCGATAATTCGAGGTGGGAAAAATAGTAGGAAAATGATTTATTGCAATTTGAGTTGTGTTCGTACATGATGTACTAACATGTTTGCCACAAGCCCACAAAGTGGTATTTTACATAGTTGATGTATTAAGCTTAAATGGTTATAAGGGTGTTTTAATAGAAGGTGGAAGGAACCATTCCAAAATTAAAATAGTGCTTGTTATAACCATTTTAAAACGTGATAATTCAACTTATTTTCTTAGACCTATATGAGACATATAAAATGTGTGTTATAACAAACACTAATAATATAATTCGTTATTTTTTTTTCTTCAAATAAGAAAATATATAATTACTTTCTACTCTTCAAGCCATCTATATCACTCCAGAGGAATTCATTGTTTCAGGTTCCTGAGAAATATGACAAACTGTAAATATTATTATGAATGGTATTCAAATAAATGTAGACATCATCCATCATTTCATTGGTATAATTTTCACAATTTTTTTGATGAATGAAAGTATATATAAATATTCCTTTGAAGTGGTAAGATCGCCTTTGTGGTGCTCCATTCAAAAGATCCCAACAAGTCATTCTTTTAGCCCTAATTGGGAAATATAAAACAATGTTTCGTGACAAATTTTCGGTGGTGATATAGAATATATTTCAAATGTGTATTTTTTTCAGTGGTCTGTAATAAATTTTATTGATCATAATTATCGATTGTTTGAATTTTGAAATATAATCGAAAATCATGTATGTAAACTCAGAATTATTCTTTCTTAATATTGATATACAAAATCATCGTACACCTTGAGTTTTCCAATAGGTGTTTCAATTTCATTACACAAATTCATCTAATCACTCTAACTTTAAATGTGTCATGTCCCTTACGCTTGCTCACCCGTATATGTTTATAGCATAAACGGTTATGCACCACTAGAGAAGGGCGTATGTAGGTCTTTCTATAATATACAGTACACAGGTTGCCGTTAAGCTTGAGATACTCATCCCCCTAACATAATCTAACCTTTCTAAATTCTGATCCCTCGGATCTCGTAACCTTTAGCTATATGCATGTTTCCAATCCTGCGGTCCTCGTTCGACTCCATTTCCGTTCCTTCGAGTCCGTAAACCTCCCTTAAGCCAGCACCGTGCACTAAGATAAATCTATGGGACATAAATTCAGCAATATTGTACACTCTGCTAGAACGAAAATCTGGATACCAGCTCTGTAGGAAACTGGGAAATGAATGAGCAGTTCTGAAAAAAAACTTTCAGCAAAAATAAGTTCTCAAATATGAAACTGTTGAGAAATTAAACTGTTCGAAATGGTTTGAAACTGTTTCCAAATTTTCTAAGAACGAGATTCACCATTGAAAACACAACCTCTCGTTTTAATTCAAATGCTTTTTTCAATTCAAAACCAAAAGAAGTTTCTGTACAATTATAACAGTTACAAGAGCGATTATTTGTTACTAGACCACATTCATTTCTGATGTATACAAAAGGTATATCAAAAAATCACACAATTATAAAAAAAATACATATAACAACAACAGCGTTCTATTAGTTATATAGTTGTATTAGATTTATATTTTATAGTTACATTATCAAGTATGTACAATTCCCAAGTATT
The DNA here is from genome assembly GCA_907164805.1 of Brachyptera putata. Lineage (NCBI taxonomy): Eukaryota > Metazoa > Arthropoda > Insecta > Plecoptera > Taeniopterygidae > Brachyptera > Brachyptera putata. The sequence continues at coordinate 13,786,279 of OU015467.1, read as the reverse complement.
TTACAGCAAATAGGGGATGTATGGGTCTAGGTTTAGGTTTAAGGTTCAGGTAACAGTCCATGCTACACGACGCTTAAAAGGGATTGAACCCAAAATGAAACCCAGACCAACGTAACTAAACCTATAACCAACGATAATTCAAAATGGTTCTCAAAGTATCAAATTGTCCTAGTAGGGTCTACATATCATGTACCATAGACAATTCAAAATAGTCCCATAAAGAATCTATTCACACAAAAAGTCACCTACTGTAACTGATTTAACTTGTCACTTCATGAAGATCTGCTTCATTTTAGACGTTCTGAATTCTGATTGAATATGTTCAATGTTTTATAGTAACTTAGGTACTGTAGGCTTACTGCCAAAACAAGGGGGAAAGGTACACCGACACTAGCTGGATTACCATGGGGTACAATATCGAGGTTGTAAACCATCCCTGCCATGTTGATACTTCTGAAAAAGGTATTTAGAAGTCATTGATTCTTCAAAGAATACACTTGTAAAATAGAATTTGAGAAGAAGTTGTTCCATTCGTATTTTACAACGTTTCTCTCGTTTGCCAGGGTATTTAGTCATTTGAGAACTTCTTCATAAGGAGGGTGCTTTCATTTAAAAAACCGACTTGTCTTATGAAATAGACTATTTTCATCGAAATCGAATCTTGACACAATGTCATTATAACATAAATTATTGAAAAGCATAACGAAGTGAAAGATCATTTGCATGGGGCATAACAAGGGCAATCTTATCCCACAAAAAAGTACCGCATAGGCAGATATGTATATCAATCGACTCTGTTATACATTATATTTTGAACATGTAAACAGTTTAAGGTCCGGTATTACCAAGTCCAGTTAGCCTTTATCTGAGAGTTGGTGAGAACGAATAATATAGGTAACCGTGATAATAACTTTAAACTGCCAGTTAGATGCCACTTTGATAATTCATGCACTAAATCAATAAAAATAACTGAATACTATTACATTTTAATTGTGTGATACAAACCACGATTCTCGAAATGAATTCGCCCGATTGACTTAATAGATTTCGATAATATAATTTGAGATCAACACCTTCGTTACGTAAACGAAGGGTGCATACTAATCACAACCTCTTGTATCAGTGTTGTTGATATTCACATACCCCTTTGTGAAACTGGGTTCCAGTTTTCTCGATGTATGAGTATAACATTCTTCTGGATTCTCCCGTAATTTCTGAAACCACCCTCTCTGTTCAAGATGATACCCTTTCTACCCTTCTACCCACCCCTAAACGCGATAAACCATCAGCCCCAAACCGTCGTCAATCTACGTACTAGGGGTGAACACATGACTTTTAGTTCATGTCCATCCTAGTATTCGTGTGTGTGTGTGGGTGAGCGCAGAGAAAAACTATCCTTGCTTACAAATAATTTACCTTTGCCATTATACATGTTATACATCATTATTATTATTGATTTTTTTCTTGTTTTAATTGAAATTTGAAAAAAAAATCTGAAAATATACAGTTCATCTGGGTATCTATTCATGAAATATATCTAAGTGGAGGGAGCCTATACAGATTCGACCTTTTCTTTCTTATGACCAACAACTTTTTCGAAATATCTACTTTTTCGAAGTGTCTCCATAAATATATTCCTCAAGTCTTTCACTAGAAATATTTCTCAACCAATAGGAACTGATTTTCTTGATCGTTTTCGATTGTTGAAGCTGCACATATTTCAAGGAAAAGAAATATTCAAAAACTTCTGGGTTTCAATAAATTATAACTATTAGGCTAAGCACCTCGCGTTTCAAATTTTGTTGTCGTAATAAAAACCAAATTACCAGGAATTAATTGACAGTATTGACTATAGAGTTATTTTAGGAGATATTTTGGGCAATCAACATAGTTGCTAATATTTATAAAAGATAGTGGTTGCTGTTACCAACTTCCAAATACCATTCCTGTCTTAATTCTCACCATTGATATAACTTATCGATCCTCTTCATTAAGAGATTCGATACAGTAAACACAAAATAAAGATACCATCGCTTAAATACCTACTGCGCATATACCTATCTCATAAAAACATCAGTTTTACATTCCCTATATCCCTCGTCAGCCCTTTTGCACACGACCGCCGCCTGAATATCACAGCCCTCTAGAGTTTTACAATCCCAAACAGCGAATCGCGTACGCCAAACACTCTCTGGTGGCACCCAGTGTAACCACATGGATCACGTGATATGTCCTCCCCTTATCTTGGAACCCCACCTCGCCCCTTCCCACCCCTCACCCCCCGCACCACCTCCTATCCTTCCTTCACCTGAGGTCATGCGTGTCGATGAGGAGAGGTCAAATTCAATACGCTGCTGAACGATTTATAATATATCACGATAGAAAAACGATTATGGAATGTTTTTCTTTTTTAATTTTCCGGGATTTTTTTATTTATTTTCACAAATGATATCAGGCCTAGACATTTACTAACATGTTACACTAGAATGGCTAAATCCGAATTCGTTCCTCTGAATAATAAAGTCGGGGTTGACTAATTGAGTTGAACGTAATCATGACAAAAGTGGGCCCAAGTGAAAATGCAATAATTATTAGGCCAAATCATTACACATTATAATATTACCTTGAAAATATCGAAACCTTGCAATAATTATTAGGCCAAATCATTACACATTATAATATTACCTTGAAAATATAATTTATCATTACTTTCATTGAAAAATATTCCCAGAAAACAAGGTCACCTTATAGCAACTTATTGACAGTACGCTGTATAATAATCTCTAGACATATATTTTGATTATAATAATATCTCTTCAAAAGTGAAAGGTAATCAAAATACAAATGTAGCATATATTTGTTGAACAATGATTGTAATTTCATCTCAAATATCGCTTGAGTTTATATGAATATACATTGAGGGTGAATTTATTCGACCCTCAAATATCATAGATAGCAGTTGGTGTGTTGTGAGCGATTTCATGTAACATGGCAGTATATTGTGTTTTTAGTGGAGGTGCCAGGTTCATGGCACCTCCACGATTATATTATATCGTAACAACTGATTGTTTCAAACGTTCCTGAGTTTTTCGATTAACGATAAAAACATTCAAATGTGAATATAATAGTAATCGAATGTTCGTTTGTTTTTATTTTTGAATGCATTCAACGAATTTTTATCACTCAATCAACAATATTCAATTGATTTTTTCATCCAATTGATACCTTCATAAATAGTATAATGAGGGTGTTGCACTATGAGAAAATACTCTTTATTACATGTTCCAATTTGATCACAACCATGCTGAAAATGATCAATTCTATTTTGACTCAGACTTCTATAGATCTGTTAAATCAAGTATAACTACAAACACGTCTGAAATGAGTATTATCATCATTTATTGTTACATAACCAATACGTAATTGAATAGCTTCTTGAATTAATTCCATATTAATTCTGGCTGAACGTTTCGTCGAGGTATACTTTTCATTTTCTTTCTTTCTTTCCCCTTCCTCTCTTTCCCTCTTTTTCCTATCGTCTCTCTATACCTCTCTTTATCTAGTCATATTTGAATTGAATAATGTCTTCACTCGATTTCTGTGATAATTTAAAGCCACATTAAGTTTATCGAAAAAATAAAATTGTTATCTCTTAAACTCGGAAACTCGAGATCATATAACATCTACCTTTATTACAAGAAGTGAGATTTTATGATATATAATTAAACAATGTCCGATTTTTTTCAATATAGGTTATTCCCAATCACACATGCTTATACGTGCTTAATTACTGACTATACTTTGATATAATGAAATAATTATAATGCTTACTTATACTTACCGTTTTCAAGAGATAACAAGTGTCTGGGACGCTCTATTAATTTTCCATCAGTTATGTGGATAAAGGTAATGTTTCCCGGACACCCATCCCCTCCCCTCTTATACCCACCCCTTTTAACTTCCTGCAAACCCATGGCTCAAGCTTGCCCCTGCCCAGTAGAAGAGTAGGCAAGCCCGGCCAACATTGATTTGTCTCTCCTACATCTCTTCCCCTTTCATCCCCGCGTTCCACCCTACTGAACGTCCCTCTTTACTACCTTAGCGGACCTACGAAGCTGAGCGCTGTGGACTTAAAATGGCTGACCAAAACTGTTCATTATAACTCAGAAATCGTCAAGAAGACAGGATTCCTTGGAAGATGAACGTATTATATTTCAGAAGACGTACATTTAATTGATTTATCCGTAATCGACACAAACATATTAATTTTTAAATGTATATATATATATATATATATATATATATATATATATATATATATATATATATATATATATATATATATATATATATATATATATATATATATATATATATATATATATATGTGAGTGTATACATACATAAATCATATACATCAACTATACTTACACCGCTTCTATAGAATCAATTTCAGAGTAATTGACGCGTGATGGATAGATTATAAAAACTTTTAAAACGATTAGGATTTTAGCAGCAAGGTCATTCTAATTTGTAAGTGTTGAAGACTGAGTTAATATTGAAGACAAATATTAAAAACCGCAAGAAAATTCACATTTTAAATCGTGCTTAAACTTATTATACCGTTTAAAAACAACCCCTTTAACGTGTTACGCAAGTTCGTTAAACTGTTGATCAAATTAAAAACATGACTTATCTCAAATGAAAAGTGATAAAATATGCGTTTAAAGAGAAAGTTATGAAAACTTGTTGGCGAAAAAGCTTGCATTTTCATCACTAGACTTTTGTTAACTTTTTTTTATTAGAAAAGTTTTAATGGCTGGCCTTGTTTTGCAACTGAAAACTAGATCATAGTTTTCTTCGAGCTCGCTTTTGTTTTTCCGCACACATTTTTCTACTCACTTCACGCGATGAATGGGAAGTGTTGTGAAAAGACGCGGGAAATAAAAGTTTTTCGAGTAGAATAAGCACTTATATTTGACTTCAACAAATACAATAATTATTATTTCAAGAAACAAATATAATGGCAAATGCACATTGCTGAAGTTTAATCTCATACTGTTCTTATATTAACTCCATCTACATATTCATACATTCATTGCATCTGAATTTTTTCAATAATCAATCAATTCATTTTTTTGATCTGAATTGAGTCTTGAAATATGGCCTTTAAAATTTATGAAATCATAAATCATCAGAACCTATAGACATGTAGTGATCGAATCAAAACTTCTTTATTTGAATTTACAAGTTCAATTGAGTTCTCAAAACTTTAAATTTGTTCGACTTCTTACTACATACTATTTAATCAACATTGATATCGATAAGGGTGCAATGTATTCACCTCAAATTTAATCGTCAAACAATACCGTTGTCGAAGATATATGTAATTATAATTAATCAGGTGAAATCAATTGATAAAATTATTTCCGAATCAAGTGAAATATGCTCATTTGAACCAAATAGCATATTAAAATGGTGATCATTTTCATTTAGGCGACATCTTAATAGATGGTGATATCCTATGATCACTTGAAATTAATTACAAAAAAGGTGATATCAATTAGCAGTTTGAAACCCACTCTCTGAAAGTCATAAAATATTGAGTCGTTTTTGTATTTGACAAATCATTTTTCAGATTTTTCAAGAATAGTAAAACAAGAATTGAGACAGGAGAGGATGGAGTTGGGGGGTTAGCCAAGGTGTTTTGTGTTCACGTTTGAGATCATTAATATTCAGAATGTCGTGGGTGGTTTTGAGAAGTGGGTGGGTGGGGGGGGATTTAGGGGGACTAGGCAGCCATGACAGTTTTCGGTTTGAGTGAAGGGCGCCATCAACCCCCCCCCCCCCCCCCCACCCCCTTTGCACTGCCACACACTTCTATTGTAACAGGTCTAACCCATGCCAGCATCAAGGAGGAGGTGGGGGTGTAGAACATCGATCTGCAGTTGGGGTTAGACTTCCATCTACTACCCCTTACCACCTTCCTTTCCTTTCCCCAACCCACCACCCCACCTACTTCTTTGGTGGCCAGCACAGAGCTACAAGGAATCTCACTAAGTCCGACAGCCATCTTGCTCCTAAGCGATTCCAACAAACTCGAAAGCACACCCCTGAAACTGTACTCAGCCGTAGCACATCAGGCCAGTTATATTTGCATTCCCCTATCATTAGTGCCATGAAAACAAACAGATTTAGAATTAGGGGGAAAATTCGTTTTGACATCTGCTTAAATGATTTTTCGATCGATTATTTCAATATTTAAAATCATATTATTTATTAAATTCATTGTTCCGACATATTTTCCCGCGCATACTAATCTTTCAAATTGTGATTATTAAAATAATTGTTCAGAACATTTTTAGGGTACTGAATTAGAACGCTTTTGATAAACCCATACTGAATACACAAAAATCATGAGTGAAATCAGACCGAATAGAGAAGATAAAAAATTAGAAAATAATTCATATAAAAAGTTATATAAGAAGTTCATATAGGCCTATATATATAGGCCTAGCATATTTTGAAAATTGTGGGACTTACAAGTAGACCTGATCAAGTACGTAATTCCTCGATAATTTTTCGAGTTCCAGTCTGCTTCGTATCGGATAATTATGTCAACATCTTTAAAATTATTCTATCACAAAAGTTCATCGTACGAAGAATAGGCCTATAATTCAATTTGCTAGTACAAGAATCGTCACAAATCACATAAAAAATATTTCAAGGGTAAACTTGTTGCTCATCAGCTGGACTTACCTACCACACATGTCTATATCTATATATCTCTAATATATATATATATATATATATATATATATATATATATATATATATATATATATATATATATATATATATATATATATATATATATGAATATATATACATGATCAAATATGTGATCAAATAAACATCTATTGTGCGTACAGACCATGTAAATGTCTATTGTTGTTGTGCTGGTAGTAGATGTGGTTATTCAAGGAATGCTTGAGGATGTAGAGAGAACAATAGTGATTATGAGGAGGGGGACGAAGAGATCGATAACAATAATACAACAATTCGAGCACCAATGGAGGAGTGTACACGATATTGATATTACTCATACTTGCTTTTATTACTTTTATTCATTCATTTTATTAAATATTATTACTTTGACCAGTTTGCCAAATTTTCGAATACGTTATGAACGTTATGAATATTCAAGTGAAAACGTAAAATAAAATGTTCAAACTTACTAACTTAATGTTTAAACTGCATAAGCCTACAATTTTGACACAATTTTAGAAGACTGCGCTGAAAACACTTCTCTATAGTGAAACTATTTTTGATCTTTGAATAGAAATATCCTTTCCTTCGATCACTATATATTCAAAATTATCAATTTTTTTTTAATCGTATATATATGTGAAAAATTACGATCGTATGCGTTCTCATTTAGATCTTCATCTTCTTTCGCATGTTTTACATAATCATCGCTCTCATTCCTAATATAATATAAGGCTCTTAATGAGATTCTATGATATAAAAAGACTACTTCAAAAAGCTAATTGGCAAAACAAACCCAATTCTCTCTCTTTCTCTCTTATTCTTCTTCGTTGATGCTGCTTCAAAACGAAAAGACCCGTTTTGTAAAATCCCTGTTTCTTATATCTTTAATAAAACTCTTCGGCTTGTCTTCTTCTCTCTCTACATTTTGTATGTGTATATAATTTTATTTTATAGAAGTTTATTTAGATGATAAAAAGACAGCGAGTTCTCATTATACTCATTAAATCGAGGCGATGGCGTTGTCGTCACTTCGGTTCTAATTTGTCACTACATTAGTTAAAACACAAGTTCTCAAGTACCTTCTTTGCTAATCTTTTTAAACGAGGGAGAGGAGAAGCATTCAATTAGTTTGTGATTTTTTTCTTTACTCCTTCTTTTCTTAAGCTTAGCTTTCTTCGTTTCTCAGCGTTCGCGCTTCAGTAATGAGGCGTCAAATAAGATCTCCCTACCCCACACTACCCCCCTTCCCGCTCTCTGCCAACACAGTTTTAGTGTTAAAACTCTTTTATAGAATTTGCTTTTGTACAAGAAGTTTACGTCATTTCCATTCAAGTCTAGTCCAATCAGATAACGAGGAAAAAATTGATTCTAAAATTTGGACTTTGAATTTGAAACGCATATGCACATGTCTATAAATATTTGTTTACAAATATTTTAGAACCCCATTGAAGCAAACTTCGAATCATTCGATGAGTGTAGCGAAGACTTCCATTTCATTCAAATAAAAAAATAGAGCTCCATTATTAATTTATTTCTCATGCGAGGTTTAGGCCTACTGGTCAGGAAAAATTACAACCGACTTTCTACATCAACATTAGTTTCATACCAGAGAATGGGCTGGGATTATTTTAGAACAAAATGAGTTCAACGGGCGTTACCGAAAAAACGGTAACTTTGGAAATCCTCATAAGAATATAGCACTGGGTTACCAAAATATAAATAAAATATATAAAATATAAAATATATGTCTACCAAAGTTTAAAGAAAGTTGAATTCTTCGTTCATGAGAAAATAAATTATTAGTTTTTATCCCCAAGAAATCACGAATGCGTGCTATTGTTATTAGTAGCCTATGGTAGTTGGTACAGTTCTATTTTATATGGTAAAGTCTGTAATTGGTATCACTACATCGTGGACTTGCAACATTTAGATTTGTATTGATAAACTTGGAAATATTAGAACAAGAACCCTGTGAAAATTTCATGTTAAACGGATACAATTTGAATACTACAAATTCTAGCTATAGTGCTATATACGGGGATTTTCCGAAGTTCACGATTTTTTTCCAGAAATAACCGTATTTTGCTCAAATTTTGCTCAAAATCAATTCTTAATTATTCTGGTAAGTTTCAAGTCGATTAGTTACTTTGCCCGACCTGTATGACGCGTACAAAATGATAACAAAATATCATAAAATCTGAGCTCGATTTTTCGGTGAGTGAAATGGAAGTGTTCGCTACGCTTCTCTAATAACTAGAAAAACGAAGATATTCATTTAGCATGTACTAGAAAGTTTTATACGCACACTAGTTCTCGAATTTCCAAGTTTTCTTTATTCATTCATTCCTTCATATCATTCATTCTAATGACTTGCCACCTGTAGATTCTAATTGACGAACTTTTATCTCAATTTATTGGTCATTTTTTTCAGTATAATAATTTATTTTCCTAGAAACTTGTAACCAATTTGTTTTAACTCAGTGCATGCAGATCTATATCAGGACAGTATCAACATTGTGTGAAAATCTTTATGTCATAAGGAAGAAATTGAAAAATATATTATTCTGGCGATCGTGTAGTATTCTTATGGGGATTTTGCAAAGCTTGAACATTTTTCGGGGTGCCTGAAAAGCGAATATCGGAATAAAGTATACTCGGTTGTGTGTAATGGGTTTGGGTGTACGTACAACCCACCTGAACCCTGACCTATTCTATTCTATTGACATTCTATTGACATTCTATTGACAAGTACCCCGGAGCTCATGTCACATGACCGAGTATCTTTATTCCGGTATTCGCTCTTCAGAGTACCCAATTTTTCTGAATAACTGTGAACCCGATTCATCTCGAACACAATTTCAGCCTCTCATGGTAGGACACCAATGTACAGAAAAATTGTCCAGTTGATTAGTTACTTAATTGTCCTGACCTGTATGCCGCGTTCAAAATTAAACAACACAACAACAAACGAAGCCCAATTTGTTTCGGTGATTGACATGAAAGTCATCGCTACGCTCATCTGAAAATATTACGAAGAAAATTTCGAAATGTTTTAATGGATTCTATTTTACTTGAAATCACAACTGCTGCTGCTCTCGGTTAGCATCCAAGTGAACCAACAGGAAGAATTATGTAAATCGAATAGGGTAGGTGGTGGGGGTGGAGGGGGGGGGGGGGGTGAGGAGGAAAAACGTAGCGAAAGTAATTTCCTTTTCTCACGACCCTAATAAATGAATAATTAATTTCTTTAATGGATAAGGTGGTAAAGTAACTACATTATTCAGTCTGTCTTAACTTCTTTTACTTTAGAGCTCGTAAAATCAACATTTTATGCTTTTAACCTCAATTTCACTCCCTTCTTTGGTTTAATGAAATTCTGCTAATACAGCATACAAAAGTATCCTATTCAGTCTGGTTTCAGTTTAAAACAGTTTTATCTTGGATAACCTCATTGCTTGGTGGTCCTAAATGATAATCCAAAATTATTCGTCTATATTGGGTTTAATACTCTCTATATTGATAACTGAGATCTATTGGCGTCGGTCGTTGGATAAATGATTATTGAGATGATGAGATGAAGATTTCTTAGGCAATGAGACGGACAGTAGAAGTGATGATGGAAACCATCCCGATATGAGCCTATATAATATATATATATATATATATATATATATATATATATATATATATATATATATATATATATATATATATATAAAACTTTGTTAACTGAAGAACATGTCATATCTATATAATGCTTGCCAAAGTCACATAATAATAATAGAAAATAAATTAATGGAGGAGAAAAAACACAAAATAATTGATGTTGGTTAATTGGGTAAAAAAAAAAGAGAATTACATGAAAGTATAGATGGAAACCACAAAAAACAATGGAAACATGGACGGTGGCGGGGATCGAACTTGGATCATTTATATAATGTGAACTGCACATGATTTACGTTGCTCAACTTTATTGACATTATTAACTGAGAGAGAGATGGAGGAGCCCGGAATTGGCGGAATCCGGGACTTGAGACGACCGCCCTAGATTTGGTGATGTACACCCCCTGGCCCAGTCACCATTGGTTATCTGGGAAAGATAAAAAAAATAAAAAAATAACTACCAGTATATTTATCAAAATGGACCTTTGAATCAATAAATGTCATGAATCTGCAGTCTATATGCCTACTTTTTTAATTGTTATGAAAAATCGTTGATGCATATTTAAAAGAAAAACATTGGATTTTAATTGATAGATCATACATAATTCATGGTATCATGAATATCAAATTGAATATGTATGTATATTGACGCGCGCTACCTATATCAGTCTAATGACGACAATATATACCCTATAATATATTGGTGGTTGGTGACTCATTATTCTGATGAGATATTTTATTTGAATAGTTTTTCTGACTCCACGCATATAACCACGAAAACCGTCTTTCAAAATGAATGATCATGGCGGGAAATGGGAATCGAACCCTGGTCACCTGAATGACTGTTTAGTGTAGCGACATATTCGGCGACATAATCAAAACAGACAGAGTGATTAATTCCGATTAATTAAATCGTTGATTGGGACCAATCAGATGATTAATATATATATATATATATATATATATATATATATATATATATATATATATATATATATATATATATATATATATATATATATAATATAATTAAATGAATTCAATTCTTCTATATAAATATAAATATATGTGTATTTATAATATAGTTCACATAATTGTGATCACAAAATATATCAATACAGATGTGAACAATCGAAATAATTCAGACGCTCAATATTTTCTATGAGACAATTGTTATAGGTAGACCTATATAGGCCTACGTGAGGTTACAAAATAGAGTTACACAAAACGTTATGGGCAAAAAAGACATATTATAAGAAATATACGTATATATATTATATTATAAAATAAATAATATATACGTAGACACAAGTAGACATAATATATACATGACACATGCGTCTTCTCAAGAACATTAAATTCAACAATCTCAACATTAAATAAGGTATCAAAATGAAATACGTATCGGTAAACAAATGAATCCGCTAACTATGGCCTACCTAATTACAATCAGTTCAATCACTTCTACTACCAGTTCGAGTATCAAATGCATTATCCCGTGTTACAAAATAAGACCTTCTGACTTTTTATTTTGTTTTTCAAACAATTATTGACTACGTATATCACACAGCCGGGAAACGGTTTAGTCAAACCGGTTCACGCTGAAAACGGTTTACAGATCGTGATATACCTATCGGTTTTGGTGTAAAACACTTTAGTTCCAATCCAGTTTGGCAAGTGAATTGGAGAACTCGATACGATTGATATACACGTCAAACCGATTCGAGGTGACCTTGAACGCGAGATTCACAAGGCGCTGCCACTATTCAAAATGGCTGGCGCTGAAACGTTTGGTTAAAGTGTTTCTGAATTATTGTGATATACACACATTTATTGAACCGTTTCAGCGTGAACCGCTTTGCCCAAACCGTTTCCCGACTGTGTGGTATACGTAGTCATTGAATGTATTCAATTGATTTAATTTGTAATCATCATTTTCTCTATATTTTTTCCAAGAAAAATTATTTTCACTCGCTGGAAAATTTTGTGATTTTTCTAGTAATCTCCCACTTTTGACTTTAAATTTTTTTCCCGCTGTGGCTCACACTGCGACGTACGCGCACGTGCGGCATTAAGAAGAAGCTGAGAACTTTCTACATTTTGACATTGTCTGAGTCGATAAAACAACTGCAGCAGGGTATCGAAGGTAGAACTGCTTTATCGGCTCTGATATTGAATTATGTCAACAACGCGCTCGTAGAAAGTATAGCTATAGACGCAGGTTAGTTTAATGTATGTAAAATTGATAGTGGCCTACAAAATATGTGTTAGAAGTAAGCCTTACTTCACCGACAAAAACCCATCAGCTATAGCACTTAGTACGCCTATATAAATATAGCAATAGGCCAGGCCTAGTTGCAATGATCCAACATAACCTTACTTTGAGATAATGGTGCATCGATCCCAACCACCAACAGTTAGCTTACATGGGATACGAATGGGCAGGTGATAATTGAACTATATGAAGTGATGATAAGTGAGAGGACCTTTTCAAAAACCAATACGATAGGTCCAGGCCTAGATGCAGCCAACGTAAGTTCAGTTTGTGAAGCGGTGGCATCAGTTTCCTGACTAATGAGGGATCAAATAATAAATAATGATGATAATAATATCATCCAATAATAATGAAATATTTCCGTTCTAGCTCTTCCATTTTCGTTCTATAAGTCTATAAGTCAACTGAATTGTCTATAAGTCTATAAGTTCTATAAGTCAACTGAAGTTGAAAGTTTGTAGTCGGAGCCCTATCCATCAAAATTTTCGGTCATGGATACCCTTTCTAAATGTACTGTACATAGCTGCTAGGCCTAGTGTTCACAAATCTTTGGATTGAGCTAGTGAAAGGTTACTAACCTGATTGTATCTTGGGAAACTTGTGGTACCGGTACTACGGAACGATGCGGTCAGGGTGGTAACCTTTAATTTGTTCAACCTATAGACATGGTACATTAGACTGTCTGACCTCTCATAAGAGTTGTGAATTTTTCAAACTTAAGAAAAATGCATGTGTGGTAGGATGAGATTTGGATTTTTTCATCATCTTGATTTTGAAACTATATTACCGATAATAATGCCGATACCGAATCATGCACGCACTGCCCATCTTCCACTTCTCACCTGTTGGTCACCCTTATCAAACGTAAAAATCAATGAATTTTCAAATTTTCCAAAATTTAATTTTGCTTCGCAAAATGATCACACGAAATTTCTTGAACAAGCTTAGAAACATGTCTCCAGGCCTAATTTATAAAAGAGAAACATTTTGTGAAATTTACATTCCAACCAGATAGGTAGCCTACAATTCGAAACATTTCAAATGTCACCCAATACTAAATTCTTACGGGGCTATTAGGCCTACTTACAGAACTTTTAGAAAAAAATGTCCAATAATCAATAGCGAAACTTATGTGAGCTTCAAACCCGTGCCCATCTTACTTGACTTCCTCCACCGCTACTTCCTTGATATTTATGTAGGCCTAATTGTTTTCTTTGGTTTGCAGCTTGCAGAGAGGATGCAACGCAAAACCGTATAGTAGAAGAGAACAGATGATGGTGAACACCCACGGAGATCGTCATGGCAACTGTTGATCGATGACCTACTAGTGTCGTGGAAGCTAATCAAGAGAAATGAGAAGTTGATGGACATACAGTTGGCAGGTTAGCAATAGTGATAGTCCATTGAACATTTTCAATTGAGAATGTTCTGAAGATGTTAATTTATATTTTCAAAACAGTCATTGTGTAAGTTGAAATTTTTGATATTCTGATGTACGCCAAATTTAGTTATTGTGTTCTAGAAAAATTCTAGTCTTACAATATTTCCTTCCCTTTGTCTCATCACAGTTCGGCGTACATAAGCCTAATCACCACTTCTACTAAAATTACAGAGAAAAATGCTAAAAAATTACAAAGGCCCAATAAATTAAGAAACACTGAAAGGTAATCAAGCAGAGTACGGTATTCAGATCACTTTCATATGGTTTCATATAACCTTTATAGTGATGCCTTCGGGTACCCGGGTACCCGTCTAGGTTCTGGGTAATTGTGCTAACCAGTACCTATAATATACAAAATAAGTTTTATAAATCACTCAAGCTACCGAGAGAAATTCAACTTCGCATTCTACATAAGTTTTTTCACCTACCTTCCCACACCTCCCTCAACTTGTCATAATGCGCTCGTCAAATCTAGTCGCACCACCTTCCGTTATCTGTGATCACACGTGCAGTGTACTGAATCCCTCTCCTGTCAACCGCTCTTTAGTTGCCATGCCAAATACTATTCTTTACCGAGAACTGAAAAGCATATATTGTCATATAGTTTTTAGTTTTTAGTTTTATATAGATTTTTTAATTACCCGGGTAATACCCGGGTAATTTCGCCGGGTACCCGGTTCCTAATTTGTTACCCGAAGGCATCACTAAACCTTTAGTTATAATATTGATTAAAATGATTAATTGATATATGTTGTGAGCACATTCTTGGATAACCTATCTAGTCAAACTTTCTTTCCACTAACCTACCAGTGAATAGGACCTAAATAGCTGTAACAGTTGCTGATTACCAGGTATAATAAAAACTATCAAATTGCCATAAAGCTTGCTCCAGGCATTCCAAGAAGCAAATTATTGCCAGTTCTATTGTTATGTATGTGTAATGTGATCAAATTGGAATACAAATCCGTTCTCAGTTTTGAAATTGAGTCTATAGATTATAGAGTCTATATAGAGTCTATAGATTATACACAAATCCGGTCTCCGTTTCAAAATCGAGTTTAATTTAAAGATTTTAGAGCAAAAATCAACTTAGTGTGTACTCACCATGGTATATAGGGTCCTATATAGAATTCTGGAATCCTTCTAATTACTTTTCCATTAGCATTATTAGCAAAATTTCAACGGAATAACTCTTCTGAAATGTCCTCTTGTCTTCCTACAAAATTTTAGCCGAATCAAAAATGATGATTTTTTATGACTCTGAAAAGTGGCTGGAAATTGCAGTTTTGGGTAATTCAGACACCTTTTTCTTGGAAATGGCTGATGCGAGTATAGCCAAATTTGCTGAGGATTTAGGGACCATCAAGTTATACTCTTAAAAAAATACTAGAACATCATAGCTCTCACCAGTTCATAGAAATTAATTGCGAAAGGTCCAAAAGTACCTTAGTTAACCCTGTACATTTTGGTCAATTTTTTTTGTCGCTTGAAATTTTTGGTTGAATTTCTCAGTTCTGTTGTTATGTATGTGTAGTGTGATAAAATTGGAACACAAATCCGGTCTCCGTTCCTAAATCGAGTTTAATTTGAAGATTTTAGAGCGAAAAACAACTTAGTGTACTCACCATGGTAGAGTCCCATATTATAGAATTCTGGAATCCTTCTAATTACTTTTCCATTAGCATTATTAGCAAAATTTCAACGGAATAACTCTTCTGAAATGTCCTCTTGTCTTCCTACAAAATTTTAGCCGAATCAAAAGTGATGATTTTTTATGACTCTGAAAAGTGTCTGGAAATTGCAGTTTTTGGGAAATTCAGACACCTTTTTCTTGGAAATGGCTGATGCGAGTATAGCCAAATTTGCTGAGGATTTAGGGACCATCAAGTTATACTCTTAAAAAAATACTAGAACATCATAGCTCTCACCAGTTCATAGAAATTAATTGCGAAAGGTCAAAAAGTACCTTAGTTAACCCTGTACATTTTGGTCAATTTTTTTTGTCGCTTGAAATTTTTGGTTGAATTTCTCAGTTCTGTTGTTATGTATGTGTAGTGTGATAAAATTGGAACACAAATCCGGTCTCCGTTCCTAAATCGAGTTTAATTTAAAGATTTTAGAGCGAAAAACAACTTAGTGTACTCACCATGGTAGAGTCCCATATTATAGAATTCTGGAATCCTTCTAATTACTTTTCCATTAGCATTATTAGCAAAATTTCAACGGAATAACTCTTCTGAAATGTCCTCTTGTCTTCCTACAAAATTTTAGCCGAATCAAAAATGATGATTTTTTATGACTCTGAAAAGTGGCTGGAAATTGCAGTTTTTGGGAAATTCAGACACCTTTTTCTTGGAAATGGCTGATGCGAGTATAGCCAAATTTGCTGAGGATTTAGGGACCATCAAGTTATACTCTTAAAAAAATACTAGAACATCATAGCTCTCACCAGTTCATAGAAATTAATTGCGAAAGGTCAAAAAGTACCTTAGTTAACCCTGTACATTTTGGTCAATTTTTTTTGTCGCTTGAAATTTTTGGTTGAATTTCTCAGTTCTGTTGTTATGTATGTGTAGTGTGATAAAATTGGAACACAAATCCGGTCTCCGTTCCTAAATCGAGTTTAATTTGAAGATTTTAGAGCGAAAAACAACTTAGTGTACTCACCATGGTAGAGTCCCATATTATAGAATTCTGGAATCCTTCTAATTACTTTTCCATTAGCATTATTAGCAAAATTTCAACGGAATAACTCTTCTGAAATGTCCTCTTGTCTTCCTACAAAATTTTAGCCGAATCAAAAATGATGATTTTTTATGACTCTGAAAAGTGGCTGGAAATTGCAGTTTTTGGGAAATTCAGACACCTTTTTCTTGGAAATGGCTGATGCGAGTATAGCCAAATTTGCTGAGGATTTAGGGACCATCAAGTTATACTCTTAAAAAAATACTAGAACATCATAGCTCTCACCAGTTCATAGAAATTAATTGCGAAAGGTCAAAAGTACCTTAGTTAACCCTGTACATTTTGGTCAATTTTTTTTGTCGCTTGAAATTTTTGGTTGAATTTCTCAGTTCTGTTGTTATGTATGTGTAGTGTGATAAAATTGGAACACAAATCCGGTCTCCGTTCCTAAATCGAGTTTAATTTAAAGATTTTAGAGCGAAAAACAACTTAGTGTACTCACCATGGTAGAGTCCCATATTATAGAATTCTGGAATCCTTCTAATTACTTTTCCATTAGCATTATTAGCAAAATTTCAACGGAATAACTCTTCTGAAATGTCCTCTTGTCTTCCTACAAAATTTTAGCCGAATCAAAAGTGATGATTTTTTATGACTCTGAAAAGTGGCTGGAAATTGCAGTTTTTGGGAAATTCAGACACCTTTTTCTTGGAAATGGCTGATGCGAGTATAGCCAAATTTGCTGAGGATTTAGGGACCATCAAGTTATACTCTTAAAAAAATACTAGAACATCATAGCTCTCACCAGTTCATAGAAATTAATTGCGAAAGGTCAAAAGTACCTTAGTTAACCCTGTACATTTTGGTCAATTTTTTTTGTCGCTTGAAATTTTTGGTTGAATTTCTCAGTTCTGTTGTTATGTATGTGTAGTGTGATAAAATTGGAACACAAATCCGGTCTCCGTTCCTAAATCGAGTTTAATTTAAAGATTTTAGAGCGAAAAACAACTTAGTGTACTCACCATGGTAGAGTCCCATATTATAGAATTCTGGAATCCTTCTAATTACTTTTCCATTAGCATTATTAGCAAAATTTCAACGGAATAACTCTTCTGAAATGTCCTCTTGTCTTCCTACAAAATTTTAGCCGAATCAAAAATGATGATTTTTATGACTCTGAAAAGTGGCTGGAAATTGCAGTTTTTGGGAAATTCAGACACCTTTTTCTTGGAAATGGCTGATGCGAGTATAGCCAAATTTGCTGAGGATTTAGGGACCATCAAGTTATACTCTTAAAAAAATACTAGAACATCATAGCTCTCACCAGTTCATAGAAATTAATTGCGAAAGGTCAAAAGTACCTTAGTTAACCCTGTACATTTTGGTCAATTTTTTTTTGTCGCTTGAAATTTTTGGTTGAATTTCTCAGTTCTGTTGTTATGTATGTGTAGTGTGATAAAATTGGAACACAAATCCGGTCTCCGTTCCTAAATCGAGTTTAATTTAAAGATTTTAGAGCGAAAAACAACTTAGTGTACTCACCATGGTAGAGTCCCATATTATAGAATTCTGGAATCCTTCTCATTACTTTTCCATTAGCATTATTAGCAAAATTTCAACGGAATAACTCTTCTGAAATGTCCTCTTGTCTTCCTACAAAATTTTAGCCGAATCAAAAGTGATGATTTTTTATGACTCTGAAAAGTGGCTGGAAATTGCAGTTTTTGGGAAATTCAGACACCTTTTTCTTGGAAATGGCTGATGCGAGTATAGCCAAATTTGCTGAGGATTTAGGGACCATCAAGTTATACTCTTAAAAAAATACTAGAACATCATAGCTCTCACCAGTTCATAGAAATTAATTGCGAAAGGTCAAAAAGTACCTTAGTTAACCCTGTACATTTTGGTCAATTTTTTTGTCGCTTGAAATTTTTGGTTGAATTTCTCAGTTCTGTTGTTATGTATGTGTAGTGTGATAAAATTGGAACACAAATCCGGTCTCCGTTCCTAAATCGAGTTTAATTTAAAGATTTTAGAGCGAAAAACAACTTAGTGTACTCACCATGGTAGAGTCCCATATTATAGAATTCTGGAATCCTTCTAATTACTTTCCATTAGCATTATTAGCAAAATTTCAACGGAATAACTCTTCTGAAATGTCCTCTTGTCTTCCTACAAAATTTTAGCCGAATCAAAATGATGATTTTTTATGACTCTGAAAAGTGGCTGGAAATTGCAGTTTTTGGGAATTCAGACACCTTTTTCTTGGAAATGGCTGATGCGAGTATAGCCAAATTTGCTGAGGATTTAGGGACCATCAAGTTATACTCTTAAAAAAATACTAGAACATCATAGCTCTCACCAGTTCATAGAAATTAATTGCGAAAGGTCAAAAAGTACCTTAGTTAACCCTGTACATTTTGGTCAATTTTTTTTTGTCGCTTGAAATTTTGGTTGAATTTCTCAGTTCTGTTGTTATGTATGTGTAGTGTGATAAAATTGGAACACAAATCCGGTCTCCGTTCCTAAATCGAGTTTAATTTAAAGATTTTAGAGCGAAAAACAACTTAGTGTACTCACCATGGTAGAGTCCCATATTATAGAATTCTGGAATCCTTCTAATTACTTTTCCATAGCATTATTAGCAAAATTTCAACGGAATAACTCTTCTGAAATGTCCTCTTGTCTTCCTACAAAATTTTAGCCGAATCAAAAATGATGATTTTTATGACTCTGAAAAGTGGCTGGAAATTGCAGTTTTTGGGAAATTCAGACACCTTTTTCTTGGAAATGGCTGATGCGAGTATAGCCAAATTTGCTGAGGATTTAGGGACCATCAAGTTATACTCTCAAAAAATACAGAACAATAGCTCTCCCAGTTATAGAATTTAAATTTCGAAAGGTCCAAAAGTACTAGTTAACCCGAATTTCGGTCAAAATTTTGTCCTCTGAAATTCTTGTTGAATTCTCAGTTTGTGTATTTATATTGGGGTTAAAAAAATTTGGAAACAAATCCGGTCCCTTTTCCTTAATTTTTTTGAAGTTTAAAAAAAAAGATTTTAGGAAAGGGCGGGGGGAAAAAAACCCAAATTTGAAACCCCCAGGTTAAAAATTTCCCAAATATTATTAGAATTCCCCCGGAACCCCCCCCCCTTTAAACCCCCCCCCCCCCCCTTCCCTCCTTTCCCTTTTTTTTTTTCCCCCCCCCCCCCCCCCCCCCCCCCCCCCCCCCCCCCCCCCCCCCCCCCCCCCCCCCCCCCCCCCCCCCCCCCCCCCCCCCCCCCCCCCCCCCCTTTTTTTTTTTCCCCCCCCCCTTTTTTCCTCCTTTTTTTTTAAAAATCCTAAACTTTTTTTTCCCCCCCCCCCCCCCCCCCTGGCAACAAAGGGGTTTAGCGGGGGTTAATGCCCCGTTATGGGGGGAAAATAAAAACCTCGGCGGGCCGAACCCAGGTATGTTTCACCCTCCTGTAAAAGGACCCCCGACCCGGGTGGGCCCAAGCCTAGAGGGGGTTTTTGATCAGCGCCCCGTGGCCCCTAAACCAAGCGGATTAAAGCCCACAAAAGGGAAAACTATCCCCTCGATTTTTAAGAAATTTGAGCCCAAAACCCGAGCGGGAAAAAAAAGGCTCGTGGGGGGGGAGGGGATGTTTGGGTGGGTCTTGGGGAGACCTTCTACCGTTCCGTGTAGATGGACTTGCATGAGCCGGTTTTGCAAACAAGGGTACATTGTAACATCCAAAAAGTCTAAGATTAGCTGGGGGGTTTGGTGGAGCCCTTGTTTCGAACGGCGGGGAGAGATTTGCGTACTTTCTCGGAACCCTATGGGGCCCATGAAAGGGTTTAAAAAGCCCAAAGGTAATTTCCCCCAAAACCCCTCTACCCCCCTACCCCCTCTTTGCGGGCCCCAAGAGAGTATACTGTACAGGCCCAATCACAAGTGAGAACCCCTCATTTTAATTTTTAAATTTATCTAAAATTTATTATCACATATCTGTAAAAGTTGGATCAATAAATCATACAATCATAAAAATTTTTGGGGTTTAATCATTTTTTGCTTGATGCGGGAATCCCACACAGGGAAGTATTCAAAAATTTGACGGGGGTTCCCCTTGACGGGGAAAGGGGTTACAAGGGGAAAAGTGGGGCCTCCCCCAATACCGGAGGCAGGACCTGGTGGGGGTGTCTCGATCAGCGGCTTGTTGACCCCCAAAGTCCCCAGTTTGTGATTGCGAAGGGAAAGGGTGAGCCCCAACAGACCCGAAGCGGAAATTGCATGAGGGTGTTTTTACGGGCAGGCGGGGGATTGCGGGAAACCCCTTTTCCGAAAACCCAACCGAAAAGCCGCAAAAAAAGGAAAAACACAGTTGGTTTAAAGGCTTCCATTGATTCGGACAGTTAGAAATTAAAATAATTTTTTAATTAATGTACATTACTGTACCAACAAAAACACAGAATGTCAGGTTGCCATGGTAGCTACTTCTTTTATTTAAAGTGAGAAAAAACCAGGCTCTATTCCCTGGAAAAAAGAGAATGAAATTTAATTGAAGAGAAAAAATGAAAATGAATAATTCAGCTTGCAGCAGTGTTTAGTGCGAATAATTTAAATCAGATATCTTTAAAAAAGATACAGCGGGGTTTTTAAATTTTGGGGGGTTTAAAGACCCACTTTTAAATGATTTAAAATTTAATTAGGTGGGGGAGTGTTAATTTAAAAGGGATGTGGAAAGATGAGCAAAAATTTTCCTTTTACACGTTTTTTTAAAAAATGGGCAGTAGATCAAGGACAAAAAAACCACCCCAGTAGGGGACCGGAACGTTTTAGGGGGAAAACCAGATCCCACATTATCAGGATGGTGGACCATGGGGGGGAATCAAAACCCGGGTCCCCTGGGGTAGGGGTTTCAGTGTGCTACCCAAACTATCCACCCGTCTCGCCAAGAGGTTAGCCCCGGACGGGAATCGAACCCCAGTCTCCCGGATAGGGTTTCAGGTGCAAACCCACGGGGCCCACCATCTCATTTTAGATTTTAGACCAGGAGGGGAAATTTTTAAACCCCCGGCTCCAGAATAAAAGGGTTTTGGATGTAGCATTTAAACCCCCGTCTAAGCGGATGTTGCCCTAAAGGGAATTAAAACCCCGGGGGCCCAAAAAAATGGGGGGTCAGCGGCTAGCCACACCACCCCTCTCAGTCGGGACATTAGATAATGGCGGGGAACAAAACCCCGGTCTCTGAATGCGGTTGAGTGGTGCCATTTAAAACCACCCGTTCAGTAAAGAGTTAAAACCCATGGGGGGAAAAATAAACCCCCCGGTTCCAAAATGCCCGGTTTTTAGCGTGTACCCAAATTATCCCCCCCGTCTCAGTGAAGATGTTAGACCCATAAACGGGAATGGGAACCCCGGGGTCTCCAGAATAAAAGGGTTTCAGGTGCTAGCCATTATCCCCCGTCTCACCCAAAAAGATTTTTGGAAATCATGGCGGGAAAAAGAACCCCGGCTCTGGAGGATGGGTTCAGGGGGCTACCCAACTTATCCCCCCAAATCTCATTTGGGGACGTTAGTCATGGGGGGGAAAAGGAAAACCCCGGTTTTTCCAGAAGGGAAAGGGTTTCGGGGTGCTAGCCACTTATCCCCCCGTCTCAGTCAGGAATTTGGACGACGGGAATCAAACCCCCGGCTCCTGAAGGATGGTAAAGATGCAGACTAGTTCCCCCCATTTTCGGCCCAAAAATTTTAAAACCATGGCGGGGAAACAAAACCCCGGGCCCCCCAAAAGGGAAAGGGTTTCAGGTGCAGCCACTATCCCCCCGTCTCAGAAAAAGACGTTAGATCATGGGGGGGGGAAACGAACCCCGGTCTCCGGGATGGGGTTTTTTCAGTGTGCTACCCCAATTTTATCCCCCCCGTCCCAGTCAGGATTTGGATCATGACGGGAATCAAAACCCCGGTTCTGAATGATGGTGGCATGTAGTCACTTTTTCCCCCATTGGGGCAAGAGGGGTTAAGACCATGGCGGGGAAACGAACCCCGGTTTCCAGAATAAAAGGTTTCAGCGTGAACCACTTATCCACCCGTTTCAGCCAAAAAGTTAGATCAGGGCGGGGAACAAAACCCGGGTCCCCAAAAATTGAAAGGTTCAGGTGCTAGCCATTTATCCCCTGTCTCATTTAAAGGGGTTTGGACCATGAAAAAAATTCAAAACCCCGGGTTTCCGGAGACATTTTCAGCGGCTAGAGACTGATCTGTTTTCTTTTTCTCAAATTTTTTTAACCTTGCTGTCCTTGAATGGGGAGTAATTAAACACGTAGGAACCATTTACCCCCCCACACACACACACACCCCGGGGCCGTATAAAGGGCCCGGGACACCAGGCACTTTTCATGGTTGGGCGGGGGGTTTAAAAAAAAATTACCCCGCAACGTATTCTCAAAGTAAAGTTTTTTTGCCCCACTTCCGGTTTTTGTTTTTCATTTAAAAAATATAATTAAAATTTCCAATTCAGGCGTTGAAGGTTTTGTCAGATCGTACTATGGGGAAACGCAAATACAATAATAATGAATATTAAAAAAGAATTGTTTCAGAGGGTTTTTTCAACAAAAAACCCACTTTTGCATAAATTGAGGATTTTTAACCCCGGGCCCCTTCATTTCGAAGTTGGATTTTTCCATCTTTTTCCGGGCCCAAGCGGAAAAGGGTTTCAAGCTCTAGGGGAATTTACCAATCGACGAATCCAAAATCTACAATTTTTAAAATTGGGCCCAAAATCCCCAAGTAAAGAAATTTACCCTCCCCGAAATTATTTTTGAACTAGGAATTTAAAACTTGAAAAAAAATTTTTAAAAATTATTTTAAAAATTTATTTTGGTTTACCAAAAACTTTTATACTTAAAAACGCAAAACCTTATCTAAAAAAATTGAGGGGAGCTTTTAACGAATTTTTTGTGCGCCGTTTTTTTCCCGGGTAAGTTTAAACCAAATTCAATTTTATTTTTTTAAAATATAAATAAGAAAAATCAAAATTTATAAATATCCTTCCATTGATAGGGTAATACCCTCATGAATTTCCTTCAAAAAAAAAAAACCTAGTCCCGGCATATTTTTGAGAAATTTTTGTTCTATTTAAAATAGGCCCCCTTGACAGGGGAGGGGAATGTCGGGCCCAGGGGCGCAAGATGTCCTAATATGGCCCTACCCAAGCGCGGTGTTCAAGTCGTCTAGGTCCTTTCCTGGGATGTTAGCGGGCCAGGGGTCCAAAAGGGGGCAAAACCCTCGAAGGTCGAAGGAGCGAGACAGGAGACGGGCCAGACGTTTAAGCCGGTTTCCCCCGGAAATTGACAAAAAATCACAGCATAAAGGGGACAAAAATTAATAACCTCACTTGGGGTTTAAAAAAACAAAAAGTGAAAATTTACTAAACAAAAAACCCGAATGTGCGTTTTAAAATTTTTAAGGTTTGGGGGACGTCTATTAAAAATATAATCGAAAAAATCTAGGGGCACCCCTTTATCTTAAAATGAACTTTACCCGTGCCAATGAATTAGGGGGGGTCGTGAATATAACAACGCCCAAAATTTTTTTGCAACATTTTTTTTTTTTTGTGGGAAAAAAAAAACCCTTTAAATTTTTAAATTTTTTCGAAAAGGGGTGGTCCGAAATTTCAAAAGAAAATTTTTTACGGTTTTAGGCCCCATTGTTTTTTTGGGGTTTCATTTGGGGGAAAAATTTTATTTTATTGGGACCCTTTTTTCCTTTTTTTTCCCCCAGCCTTTCTTATGGGGGGTTTTTAAAAAAAAAAAAAAAGGGGGGACCCCAAAAAAAAAAAAAAAAAAAAAAAAAAAAGGGGGGAAAAAAAAAAAAAAAACCCGGCGGGGTTTAAAAATTGTTAAAGATTGTAAAACCCCAAAAAATTAAGAATTTAAGGGGATAATTTGCTACCA
Source organism: Brachyptera putata (assembly GCA_907164805.1). Classification (NCBI taxonomy): domain Eukaryota; kingdom Metazoa; phylum Arthropoda; class Insecta; order Plecoptera; family Taeniopterygidae; genus Brachyptera; species Brachyptera putata. Next base: position 13,761,506 of record OU015467.1, on the reverse strand, counting down.
AAAAAAAAAAAGTTTTTTTCGGTTCCCCGGGCAAAAAAACGGTAATACCCAACCCAAAAAAAAAAAAACCAGAACAAGTTTACAATAGGGGGAATTTTAAATAAATTTAACCTTTTAAAAATACCAAAGAAAAAAGGGGCCCTTTTTGACCCAACTTTTCGAGGTTTAATTTGGCAAAGCAAAAAGTTTTTTTTTGTCCCCGGGCCCCAAAGGGCAAAAAAGGTTCCCAAAAAAGTATAAAATTCCCAAAATTTTTCAAAGGGTCCCTTTTAAATTCCCCCTCTTAGTTTTTAAAATTAAAAAACCGGGAAATTTTATTTATATAATTTTAAATTTTAAAAAACCCCTTAAAAAAAATTTTATGACTTTGGGAAACGCCACCTTCCTTTCGGAAGAAGGTAAAAAACCCCTTATTTACTGCCGCGCCAAATTTCCCAAAAAAAAATTTTGTAACAATTTTTTGCTAAAAACAAAAATTATTTAAAAAAGGGGATTGGCACTTAAGGTTCGGTTTATTTTTAATTAAAAAGAAAAACCCCCTTTTATGTTGAAAGTTTTTTAAAGGGGCAAAGAAATTTTAGAGTCTAGAATTTCCGCCCCCTTTTGGGGTTTGAAAGGAAAAATCCCAAAAGGTTTATTTCTTTTTTTTAAAAAAAGCGGCAACAAAAAACCCCGGGGCTTTTTTCCCTGGGGGGCCGGCTAACCCAAAAACCGGCGGGGGGGAAACCAGATAACTTGATGGGCCAGCCCCGGGGGGCCCCTCCCCGGTTTTTTAAAAAGCGGGGGGCGCTCTCCCAACCCCCCGGAAGGCAGGGGGAAAAGCGGCATCCAGACACCCGCGGGAAAAAAAAAAAAATTTTTATTTCCAAAAAAAAAAAATTTTTCGTGAAGGGAATTACATTTTGAACACATTTTTGAAGTTTTTGTAATGGGGCAGCCATTTTTAAAGGGAAAAAAAATAAAAAGTGCCAAATTTGGGAAACCCCTCGAAGCAGTTTTTTTCCCCTTTTTAAACCCCCACAAACACTTTTCCGGGTTTGTCTAAAAACGCATACATTTCGTTTTTTCCCAGTATTTAAAAACCCAAAAAGGACAGTGAAAAACCCCAATTTTTACCAGATTTCCCTTGTTTTCTTGCTCAATCATTTTCATTTTTTAACCCCACTACCTAGGTCGGAGAATTTTCCAGGATGGAATTTTTTGCATGGGGTAATGATTATACATACCAAAAAAAAATGATTTAATTATTGGGGAAACCCTCTTGGGTTTTGATAAAATTTTGGGATATTTACGACCCATTGCTGGGAAACGGATTACATGTTTTTTTAATTTTTTAAAAACGTTTTTGAGGGTATGGGGGCGTCAAAATTTGACCTCCGTGCCCTAGGGCATGGGACTGCCACCGGTTGGGCCTGTCAAAATTTTCCTGGAGAGAGGGTTTTTTTGGTTTTCATTGGAAAAGGATACAAAAATTTAAAAAACCAAGGGACATTTGGGAAACACGTAGCAAAAACACCTACACAGAAAAATGCATTTATTGAGGTCAAAAGGTTTAAAAATCCCTTTTTTGGGAAATTTTAAATTTTGGGGTTTTTTGCTTTTTTGATTAAAAAATGTACAGAAAGTTTTGTGTTGGCTGGGAGCAGTTTCCAAGTATTAAGTTTAAGTTCAGACACTACGATGTAAGATCCCAAAGTTTGCCCCAATGTTAAAATGAAAAGCGGTATTTGCCCCGAACTTGAAAAAAAATTTGCTATATAACCCATAAACCAACCTATAAAAAATATGCTAGGCCGGGTTTTTTTGGGTTTTGGTTTAAAATTTTTTAAGGGAGGTTGGTTAGGTTTACACAAGTGCGTCAAAAGGACTTTGGGCCCCGAAACTAACATTTTACCCTTTGGGCGATTCCCAACGTTTTAAAGAGGGTTTTAGCTTCTTTTAAAAACTCATTTAAATTCCAAAAAAAAATCATTTTGGGCTAATTTTTTAAACCAAATTAAAAACTTTTATTTCATCAAAATTTGGTTTTTTTTAGGGTCCCCAAATTTTGAATTTGGGGGGGGGGTACCCCGAAGGTTTGGGAATCCTTTTTTGGGGGTGGAAAATATCGTATCATTTCAACCCCTTTTCCCGTCAAAGAAAATGAGTGGGCAGCAATTTTTAAACCCCCCAAACCGATTTTTTTTTGACATAAAAAAAAAAAAAAAATTGGGGGGCTCGGAATTTTCTGTTAAATCGTTTACATTTAAGAGCTCTTTGGGAAATGATTTTTGTCCGGGGTGCAAAAAAATTTTCAATTAAAAAATTCTCGGGCTTTTCCAGGTTTTCCCGATGGAAAAATTTTTAATTTTTTTCCGTCTGGGAAATTTGGCTTTTCCCCCTGATTATAATAACGAAAAAATTTTTCACAAATTTTTAATTTTGGTTTGGGCCAAATTTAATTTTTGAGAAAAAAAAAAAAAATTTTTGGAGTTATTTTTATGGGAAAAAAAGGGGGCAATCCAGAAAATGTACAGGAAATTTTTTATTTTTTCATTTGAGTGGGAAATTTCCCGAAAAAAAAAAAAACCCGGGCTTTTCCCCTTTTTAATTTAATTTTCCAGGTTTTTCCCCCTATGGCTCTTTTTCCATTTATAATGTGGGTGATCTGCAGGCGTAATCGACCAATTTGGGAAATAGGAAGTCGGTTTTTCATTTGGGAAAAGGGCCAACAGACGCTGCGGGGTTTTTCGGGGGAAAATTGTTGGGGGGATGCCTTCGAGGGTGGTAAAAACGGGAAAATAAGAAAAAAAACAGGGAAAAAGGGTTTTCTGGGCTGAAATCCCAAAGTTAATGGCAGGGAAGGTCAGCTGATTTCCTGATGTTTTGTGAGAAAAGGTAAAAATCAAGTTTGTCGTATCAAGGTTTAGGGGCCCAGTAGGCCCACCCCAAAAAGCGCCCCAAAACTTATGATTATAAACCAAAAATTTTATCACTTTTTTAAAAAACCAAAATTTTCATTTTTACGTCCAGAATTTCGAATGAAGGGCGATTTTCTGAAGTTGACAATTTTTATTCGATACCGGGGAAAAATTATATGGTGCGAGAACTACAATCGATGTTTAGGGCAAAAAAATTTTAAGTGAGTGAAGCCCAAATTTACCAAAAATTTCGATTGGGTTTTTTACATTTTAAAATTGGGGCCCAAAAATTTTTTTTTAACATCAAGACTCTCAGGAAATAATTCTAATTCTTACCAGAGCCCTAATGTGGGTTTTTTTTGCAGTCGTTAAACCAGTCAATCCCGAAGCAGGAAGGCCCGTCGCATTTGGAAAAGGGCCCAAACAGACGTAGCGGTTCTTTGCGAAAGCTTTTTGGGCGTAGCATTCGGTGCTGGTACCCAAATGTAACATAAAAAAAACAGCAGAATAAGTTTTTGTATCTTTAAAAACCAAAGATATTAATGGAATTTCAATTTGCTTTATTTTATGGTAGTGAGGAAAAGATGCAAATACATTTTCGTAAAAAAGGCTTTTGGCCTACTACGGTACCCCCTCTTTACGTAATTTAAAGTAAAAATGTGGTAACTTTCCCCTTATCACACTGGGTTATAATGACAGCCGATCCCGTTTCCCGGGCCCGTACAGGTAAAATGAGGGGCCCAATGGGAAAAAAACTAAAGGCCTACTCCCAAAAGGGCTTGTCCCAAAATGACAAAAAAGGGAAAAGAAATTTTATCTACTTTTACAAAATGGGTGGGCGCTATTGCCCAATTTACTTTTCTCATCCGGGAATTTAGCTATCAATTTAAAAAAACTCAACCTTCGGGCCCGGGGGTTAGTGAAAAAGTCAATAAATTACAAAAAAAATCATCAACTTTATCAGGGTTTCATTACCCGAGGGGAAAAGTGACGCTTGGAATTTTTTAAACATTTTAAGGATGCCATTTTCTAGCCCCGTTTAATAGAGTCTCAAGGGACACAGATTTTCATTTTAAGAAAAAGCTAAAAAGGGTGAAAGTAGGGTGAATAGATAATTACTCATTTCCCTTTTTCACACTTCCCAAAAATTTAAAAGAGAATAAGGCTCGGGGAAAGGCTTTAAAAATATTACCCCATTTGGACGGGGTTTTCCCAGGGCTTCATATCATCGCAAAAATGTTTTACTACAGTAAAAACCCCCGTTTTAAACCAAACCGGTTAATCCCAAATTTGACGGGATTGAAATTGAAAACGGATTTCGGAAATTTAAAGGGGGGTTTACTGTAGTGAAAAAAGGGGGAAAAATATTGAAAAACTTCCCAAGGAAAAAAAAAGGGAAATTCTACCCTAAATAATTGAAAATTTAAAATATTTTAAGGGGGGGTAACATTTTTCACAAGAACGATTCACAAAAAAAGGTTTCGTCAAACGGTTTTCTTCATAAGTCTATTCAATGAGCCAAATTTTTACCAGGGAAGAGCTTGTGATTTTAAAGTGGAGGCCCCAGTAGCGGGGGAATTCAGCGTCAGGGCCACTGAAACGAGCCCCCTTGCGTTGGCCCACGAGTCCTTGGGGGACCGGGGGTTTTGCTCTTGGTTTAACGTAAACCCAGGGAAAAACAAATTCAATTTTAGGCCCCAAAACAGATTCCCTCAGTGAAGGAAAACTAGAACATAGCAAAATCCCTTTCCCGGTGGGGCATTGACTTGAATAAACCCCCAATTGAAGCAAATAAACCACATTAATTTTTTTTTTAGAGTTTTAGAATTATTAGAAGGAAGCCCAAAGGTTTTTAAAAACAATCCCATTTCAATAAAATCAGCCCAAAAAAAGTCCTTTAGTCAAGGTTTGTAGGCTTACAATAGTGGGGAGAACAAGGGGCTCCCCACTATGCTTTAACTGATTTGCTTGGTATTGCCCAATTTAAGGGGGCTTAAAAAATAAACCGTACCACAAATGAGCTAGTAATTATCTAGATTTAAAAAGGGGGGGGAATTTTTGGGGGGTCGAAAGCCCCCGCTGGCCAAAATCATTATCGCTAGCGGTAAAAACTGAAGTCACGTTTTGGGGGTGGGGTTCGAGTCCCGCATGAGGCAAAGGGGTTTTTGACGTCTTTCACCATCACACTTCTTTGTTTAAATTTACCCACCCTTTTGTACCCCCCCCATAACCTAGTGTTTCATTCCTTCTTTTACCCTTCATGCAACCTCCCCGGGACTATAAGCCACTAAAAAACCTCATTTTAGGCCCTTCCCCCCACTTCACCCTTCACTTATTTCCCAAACTTGTACATAAAATAAACCAGAAGCCCCATTCAGCCATTCCCACTTACCCTTCACTTATACCCAGAAATGTACTATTTAAAAGGCCCAGAAGCCTTTTTTCAGGGCATTTCCCTTCCCCTTCACCCTTTAAGTATACCCTGCACGGGACTAAAGACCACTGAAGCCAATTAGCCCAAATTTTCCACTTCACCCTTCACTTTTAAACCCCCCACTGGGAAATTTTTTAAAAACTTAGGGGCTAATTCAGCCATTTCTTTTCCCCTTACCCACTATAAGGGCCACTAAAAAGCCTTTATTAAAACCCTTCCCCCCACTTTCAAATCTTCCCCCTATCCCGCACTGTTTTATAAGACAACTAGAAGCCTAATTCAGGGCCCAAACTTCCAATTCACCCCTTAAAGTTCCCCGCATCACTATAAGGGCCACTAAAAAAAACCCCATTTACCAGACTCCCATTAACCCCCCTTTACCCCTTTTTAACCCGCACTGTACTATAAGAACTTTGAAGCCTCATTCAGTCATTCCCTTTCCCCTTTACCCCTTTAGTATACCCGGCACTGCACCCCTTTAAAAAACCTAGAAACTTCATTCAGCCAATTTCCCTTTCCCCTTCCCCCAAGTCCCCTCTTAAAAACCCCCACCCGTACGTAAGAAAATCTTTTTAAAAAACCTAAAATTTTATTCAGTTTCCCCCCCTTTCCCCCGGGAAAAAAACCCGGGAAAATTTTTTACTTATGATACCTGGAAAAAACCCTCCCTTCAGCAATTTCCCCACTTTACCCCCTTTTACCCAGGCACTTTTTAAACCCAATTAG